>JAMZAV010002020.1:0-161370 GCA_024449915.1 Sweltsa coloradensis | reverse complement strand
AATTTTTTTGGGTTTTTTTTAAAGAGTAATTTTTTTTTTGTTTCTCAAATATGAAAAGTTTTTTTTATATTTTGAAAATTTTAAAATTTTTTTTAAAAAGGGTTTTTGGGGTTTCTTTTTTTTTTCGTCACAATATTTTTATGAAAAGAATTTTTTTATTTTAAACAACTGTGAAAATTTTGGTTTTTTTATTACTGCGCTGACAATTTTTTGCGCGGTATTTTAGCGTATTATCTTTTGTCTTATAGCTTTTCTAATGACCCATGAGTTTGTGATTTTGTACTGTTCTTTTGCAAATTATTTCAGATGGTGTACTATTAATTGTAATTAACTCCTTGTGTAGAGACCTTAAACGACCACATTTTCGGTAATTTTTTGTTTGGCTTTAAAAGGATAAAAGGCGGGGTTATTGAATCAGTTTTGTCAAATTGCTTTTTCCCTATCTCGCCCGGCGAGGCGCTGAGGCGATAATTATTTTAAACAGTGTCAAGGGCACCCTCTGCTTTTCACGCTTTGAACAACATGGGACTCTCCTTCGCTTTTAAAAAATGGCATCGGGGTCCCTTTCATATTTTTTCCCCAAATTACTTCTTGCGGGAAAAATTTTGGGATGTCGCCGATGATTTGTTTTGGGGGAACGGCTTTTAAACGGTGGGTGCGGTTCTTTGTATGTCCTTCATACACCTCAAAATAAAATCCTTTTCGGGTGGGCCTCCTGAGTGTCCAAATCCCACGAATCGGCAAGTTTGTCCCGATTTTTAGCCCTAGCAATTTTTCCCCACCGTCCTACTACTCGCGCCATTCTCGTTGGGGGACGTCTGTCCTTAATTTTTGTCACCCCTTGTGAAAGGTATGCCAAAAGTTCACCCGGGGCGTGGGTTTGATTTCATGACGCGAGAAGACATTAAAGAAATAATAACAAAAGAAAATAGCATTTTAAAGAGAAGACAGTTTTAAGTAAAATAACTACTGGGAACAGGGGTTATCAGTTGGGAATTGGGGCTAATGTAAAATCACTTAGTTTTTTCGTAAAGTTCAAAGCAAATATCTTTGGCTCCCTTATGAACACACAAGGGGGTTCTAGAGGTAATTTAAAGTCGGGGAAAGACTAACATGTCACACGGAGGGGGAAGTTTTAAACCCAGGACGGTAGGGACAGGGTTTTATTCAGTTCACTTTGGTTTTACTCGGCCATTCAGATCACTTGGATCATTAGGGGCATTTTTCTTCATTCTGTTCAATCGTTCTTCTTTTGTTATTTAATTGTTTAAAAAGGGGTTTTTTTGATGGCGTCAAAGACGACCCTGTAATTTAAAAACATGATACAATTTGTAAATGTCATGTCTTTTCTACGTGTCTGCCATCAAGGGGTGATACCTGGGGGCCCTTTAATTTTTATCTGTTAAATAAATATCAACAAAAATACTAAAAGGGTTTATAAACTTTGTATTTCCTTCCTTTGGGGGCACATATACCCCCAAAAACCCATCGCCTCACATCTTATTCCCTGGTTTTCCTTCTTTTCCCCATAAGAAGGTGGGGGCAGCTATAAAGACCCCCCACATCCACCCCATACAAAAATTTATGTTATTTTTTCATAGCAAATTCTTTTTCATCAGCTTTTTTTGTCTTTAACTTGTGTTGCTTTTGTTTTTCAATAAATGCATCCGTTTTCAAAATTTAAATTATATTAGGTGTTTTTAAAAAAAAAAATTTTTTTTTAAAAATTCCAAAAAAAATTTTTTTTGGGGCCTTTTTAACCCCTTTGGGTAAGGGGGTTTTTTTTCAAGGTTTTTTTTTTAGGGCCCCAATTAAAAAGCCTTTTAATTGTTTAAAACCCCCCACTTTTGGGGGTTTTTTTTTTTCCCCTTTTTAAAGGAAAAGGATTTTTTCAAAGGGGGCAAAAAAAAAAAGTTCTTTTGGGTTTTTTTGCCCCGGGTTTTAAAAAAAAAAAAAAAAAAAAAAAAAAAAAAAAAAAAAAAAAAAAAAAAAAAAAAAAAAAAAAAAAAAAAAAAAAAAAAAAAAAAAAAAAAAAAAAAAAAAAAAAAAAAAAAAAAAAAAAATTTTTCCCCACAAGGGTTCTAAGGTTAATTTAAGGGGTTTTTTTTTGGGTTTTTCCATTGCAAAACCGGGGGGGAATTATTTTTAAAGGAAAAAAGGGGGGAATCACATTAACTTTCATTTTTAATATTATTTTGGGCCGAATTTGTTAAATTCCCATTCTTGGTTCAAACTTTTTCGTGTTATTTAATTTTTAATTTTTTTGATCCGTTAGACTTAATTTCCCCCTGTAAATTTTGGGATTCCCAATCCGGCCCCGGGGTGAGATGCCTTTAATTTTTTTTTAAAACCAACCTTAAAACAAATTTGGTTTTTAAAAAACCTATTTTTTTTGGGTTTTAAATTAAAGCCCCTTAAACTCTTTTCCCCTGGTTTTTTCTTCCCCCTTAAGAAAGCAAAAAACCCCGGCCTCCAAAATGAAAAATTAATTTGTTTTTATTGGAATTTCTTTTCATACCCTTTATTTCCCTAACCCCCTTGGGGGGAAATAAACCCCGGGCGATTTAAAAATTTGGGTTTTTATTAAAATTTCCCTTTTTTAAAGTTTTTGTTCCTTTAAAAAATATTTTTTTTTTTTAAAAAGGGCCCAAAACCCATGTTTTATTAAACCCCTAATTGGGGAATTTTTAAAGGGGTTTTTGGTTTTAAAAACCGCTTCGTTGAAAGGAAAAAAAAGTTAATAGAATCTCCTTTATTTTTTTATTTTTTTTTTGGTTTGTTTTTTGGGTGGGGGGGGAAAATTTCCAAATTTTTTTTTTTGAAACCCCCTTTTAAGTGCGGAAAAGGAGCTAGGGGATTTATTCAGCTTTTCAATTTATTTTTAATTTTTTGAGAAAATCAATTAAACATTTTTTTTTTTAGCCCAAAATTTGTTTTTAAATTAATAAAAACCAAGAAAACCCTTTTGGGGTTTTAACTACATTTAAAAACTTTTTCACCTTAGTATTTTTTTCGGACCCCATGGGGGCAAAATCTTCCTTAAAGAAAAAACGGGGTCCTTTAAACGGAACCCGTTTGTTTAAAAGGGTAAATTTTTTAATTTTTTTTTAAATTTAAACCCCTTAAAAACCTTTCCTTTGTCCCCCCAAAATTTTTTCCTTTTTAAAAAAAAACATTTTGAATCAATTTAAAGTAAAAATTAAAACTTTAAAAAGATTTTCCCAAATTTAAATTGCCGTTTTATTTTCCGGGTCCCCTTTGGGGGGGGGGATTTTGGTTTTAAAAAATTTGGCCCTTAAAAGTTTTATTTTTTTCCCCTGAAAATTTTTTTAAAATTTTTTTTAAGGGGGCCCCAAAATCCTATTGTTCCCCAAATTAACCAAAGGAATTTTTTTTAAAATTTTGATTAAAATTTTTAATTGTTAACCAAAAAAAAATTTTTTTGGGCCTCTCAAAAGGGAAGGGAATTTTTTTTTTTAAAATTTTCGTTGGAAAAGATGAAAATTTTTTTCCCCCTTTCTATTCCTCAAAAGGGGAAAACCGAAAACTTTTAAAGGGGGGTTTGGCCCGTTTTTTAAAAAACACATTTTTTTTTTTTTCCTTTTAAAAAAATTTTTTCGGGTTTTTTCAAAAAACAAAGGGTGGCCCCTTTTTCATGAAAAAATTTTTTTTTAATTTTGATTTTTTTTGGGGGCCCGATCCCCCAAAAAAATTTTGGGCCCCGGGGGTTTTGGGCCCTAGTTTTTAAAATTTGGTAAACATTTTAATTTTAAAAAAAGTTTTGTTTAAAAAAAAAACCCCCTTAAAAACCCTAAAAGTAATTCGGGTTTTTTTAAAAAATTTTGATTTTTTTTTTTCCCGGGGCCCCCTTGGGGGTTTTTTTGGGTTTTAAAAATTTTGGGGCCCGGGGGGGCCCTCAAAGGAGCCCAATTTTCAAAGTTCAAATTTTTAAATTTTCCTTTCCTGGCTTAATTTAAAAATTCCCAAATCCAAAAGTTTTTTTTTAAAATTTTGATTTTTGGTTTCCCCGTTTAAAAAAATTTTGTTTTTCCTTTCAAAAGGGAATAAAATTTCGTCTTTTCCCAACTTTAAAAAAAATTTAAAAGTTCCTCAACTTTTTTTTTAAAAAAGGAAAATTTTTTAAGGGAGAGTTTTTTTTTAAACCTTTTTTAATGGGGGAAAAAAATTTTTTTTGGGTGTTTGGGCCTAAAAAGGTTTTAAGAGGCCTTTTAATTTAAAAGGTTTTTAAAAGTCTTTTTTTACTTTTTTTTCCCAAAGGTCCCCCCTTTCCCCCCTTGGGGGTTTTTTGGGGGGGAAAAGGCCCAAGGCGGGTTTAAAAATTTTGTCCCCTTTTAATTACCCAGTTTAAAGGTTTTTTTTTAAATTTTTTTTTCCCCCCCGGGCCCTTTGCGGTTTTTTTTAAAAAAGTGTTTCCTGGGGGCATCTAATTTCCCTTTTCGCCCCGGTTAAACATTTTTCCTCCTTCTGCGTCCACAATTCCCCAAAAGAAAAAGGGTTTAAATATTTTTGTAATTTTATTTTTTTTTTAAATATTAAATTTTTTGTTTCCCAAAAAATTTGAAAAGTGGTATGGTTAACGTTTAAATTTTTTTTCGTTTTTTTTTTTTTTTTTGTTTTTTTTTTTTTCTTTTCCCCGGGGAATTTAACCCTTTTTTTTGGGAAAATTTTTAAAAATTTTTGTTAAACCTTTTCCCAAAAAATTTTAGAAAATTTAAATTGGCCTTTTTGTGTTTTGATTATTCACCCAAATTTTATTTTTTCCTTGGGTTTTCCCTTTTTGGTTTTAAAACAAAAGGCCCTCTCTTTTGGGAAAGCCAGCCATATAAAATTTCCAGAGAAAAATTTTTTGGGGCCCCCGGGGGTGGAAAAGAATAGCTTAAAAAACCCCAATTTAATGTTAAAACTCGTGTTAAAACCCGTTGGGGGGGAAACCTGCCCTAAAAAATTTTTGGAAATAAATTTTTTTAACCCCCAATTTTTAAATTTTCCCCCCCCCCCCAATTCCCCCCCCCCCTGTTTACCTCTTTTTCCCCCCCCTATCCTCCTCCCCCTTTTTAAATTCCAAACCCTTCCTCCCTCCCCCCCCTTTCCCCCCCAAAAAAATTTTTCCCCCATTTTTGGTATTTTAATTCGCCCCCCTGTCCCCCTTTCCCCCCCTTTTTCCCCTTAAAATTTTTTTGGTTTTTTCCCCCCCCCCCCAAGGCCCCCCCCCCCTTAAAAAAAAAGGGCCCCCCCCCCCCGCTCCCGCCCCCTCCCCCCCCCCTCCCCCTCATACCCCCCCCGCCCCCCCCCCCCAAAGGTTAAACTCTTTCCCCCCTTCCCCTCCCTCCCCCCTCCCCGCCCCCCGCCCCCCCCCCCCCCGCAGGGGGTTTGGGCGGGGGGTGGGGGGAGTGGACACAAACTTCAACACCCCAAACCCCCCCCCTTTCCCTTACAAAATTTTTTTGCTTGTTTGGCTTTAAATTTTTTATAAATTGCAAGCGGGGTTTGCTCCACGGAAAAAAGCAAATTTACATAGGCCGATACACAACCTTTGATTGACCCATTAAAAAATTTTAAAAAAAGCAAAGAATCCCCCAAAACCTTCTAAGGGGTTTTAAAGTTGCGTCGGACTGGCAACCCTGACTAAAGGTTTTTTTCCTGGGTTTTTCTCATTTGGGTAGGGCGATTGCAGGGGATTAAGTCCTTTTAAAACCCCTTCACATCGGGAATTTTTTAAAAAAACCCCAGGAAATACAAACCCCAAAAAAATTTTTAATTTGGGGCGTTTTTTTAAAAGGGATTTTAAAATTTAAAATATTTTTTTTTTTAAAATTTAAAAAAATTTGGAAAAATTTTTTGAATTGTGAAAAAACCCAAAAATTTGTGTAGGTATCGAAAAAAAAATGGCAAAAAATTTTGAAAAAGTTTTTAAATTTTAAATTTTTTTAAACCCAAAAATTAAAACCCTAAATTTCCGCGGGGAGATTTGGTTTAAACCTTTAAATCTTTACTCGTATTTCGTACTGGATTTTTTTCCTTTAGTATTTTAATCTTTCAAAACTGTTTTAAAATTTTTTTTAAAATACAATTCAGAAATTAAAAAATCTTTCCCAACCGGGGGTTTGAACCTGGGTTTTCCACATTTGGGGTAAAAGGGGAAACCTTAGCCAACTCCCTGGGGAAAACCCCCAAATCGTTGTTAAAACGAGTGGCGAGTCATGTTTTTTGAAAAATGGGGAAAACATTTGCATTTAATTTTTTAAATAAATGGGAAACGAAAAAGCCCGTTGTTAAGGGTGAGTGAGCCATTTGTTGAGTACCTGGTAACACCCCTTTCTTCCCCTACCAAAGGCCTTTCTAGCTTCATGGGGGGGGGCCCCAGAGGGCCCCTTTAGGGCCCTTTTCCCATTTAAACGCCCCTTATACCAACAAAACCAAAATCCTATCTCAAATTTAAAATGCAATGTTCCCGGGAAATCAACCCCTTCCCTGGGTCCCCCTCGTTTTCCCAAACGACTTTGGCTTTTTTCCTTGTTAGCCCAAAACTCACCCAAACCTTTCTTTTTGTTTTTGTTTTTTTTTTAAGGCAGAAAGCCATAGATTTTACATCACGCTTAAAACTTAAAAAACTGAACAAAATAAAACGTTTAAAAGGATACAAAAAATTTTGAATTTACACTTTTTACGGGATCCTTTTATTTTAAAGGTTTTATTTAATATAAATTGGGGAAAAATTTAAAAACGAAATATGATTGATGTTCTACTATTTTGTTTTGGGCAGGCCCCCCGCTAAAACATCTTGAATGTTTACATATTTTTTTTTAGTAATGTTTTTTTTTCTAGATTTAAAGCTTTCCCTGGAAATGAAATTCTCATAAAATCACCCAAAATAGTTTTTTCAGGGTTTTCCTATAAAATAAGGTCGCGTCTCAAGAAGCCTGAACCAATTTATTTTCGTAAAATAGTTGGGATTGATTTTTAAAGGGTATTTTTACCGTGTATAAATAAAAAAGGGTTTTTTTAAATAAAAAAGGGTTATCTGTTCGGTCTTCGTTTTGGGTTTATGGTTCCCGGCCCACTTTTTATAAACCCAATTATATCGCAAAAACTTAACCCTTTTGGGGAAAGTACGGGGAAAACGCTTTTTCGATTATGTCCTGCAAAATCTCACACCCCCCTTTCCCAAGAAATCACCTTATGGAACTTACAATTTTTTAAAACAAAATATTAAAAATTTAGATATGACCACTCCCACACACAAAAAAACCCCCAAAAAACCCAAAAACCCCTTTTTAAAAAATCGAAAATAAGGTAAATTTTTCAAAAAACACTTAGATATTCGACCCTTTCCCCAAGGGAAAGGCGTGTTTTTTAAGTAATTGAGTGAACGTATGTTTTTAATTAGTATTCAAAATTTTTGTTTGATAATACCGTACTAAATGGTTTAAACTTTAGTGCTATATTATAAGGGGAAACTAAATTTTAAAAAACTTTTTCTAAAAATCCTTAAAAACCTTCAAGTGAAATCTTATACCCCTTTTCTGATATTATTCTTGATTCAGTCCTTATCATGACCAAAAAACGAAAACAAAAGGGAAAAAATACAAAACTTCTAACACAAAATTTAAAAATTTTGGGAGACCCCCCCCAAAAGAAACCCACACACACCAAAAAAACCGCATAATCGGGAAAATTGAACAGAAGTTTTTTTTAAAAAATTTCATCCCAAGGATGCATCTTACAAAAGGGGGAAAAACAAGAGACTTATACTAAACTAGCGCGGAGCAGGGGATAAGAAACCGTTTCGTCAAAGAATATAAAAACCAAAAAAAATACTTTCCCTTTTCCATTTTTTAAAATTTTGGGGCTGTTGGTGAAGGTCCCGGAAATGAAATGTCTTTTTTGGGGGAATTGGGCCCCCACCCCCGCCCCCCGGGGGTCCCCCCAAAAATTTTGGGATCGCCCCTCGTTGAAGGTTTGGACAACAAATAATCACATATTATGCCCCAATCCGAGCTTTTTTTTGGGTTTAAATTCGCCCAAAACACCGCAACTGATAAACGGGGGGGGACGAATGGCCCAGATAAGTAAAGCTTACAGGGCGTTTTTGCTCCCGAAAAATAGAAAATTTTTAAAACAAAAACCTTTTTTCTTCTATGCATTACCCTCCCCCCATAATAATTTTGTTTTGGGGGGTAAAAAAAGGGTTTTGAAAAATGCTCAAACGATCCCTTAAAAAAATTAAGCCCTTTGTGCAACTAGTATTTTACATTGGTAATCCCCATAGCAATTAAACTGCTTTAATAAAATTTTTCCCTTTTTTAATTTTTAAAACAATAATTTTGTAATGGAACTTAAAAAAGATTCCAAAAATAAAAAAGTTGGGGAAAACGACCCAAAACCGTACACAATCTAAGTATTGAGACCCTTAAATGGGGCCAAAATTATGTCCCCTTAAACTTTTTCCGCTCTGAAAAGTACTTTTTTCTCAACCCATTAGTGACTGCATCCCTTTCAAAGCTTGGCAAAATAAAATTTTCACGAGCTTTTTTTCTTTTTAAAAAATAGTTGAAAAGAAATTTTGACAGTCTTTGCCCAAGGAAATTTAATCACTGGGGGGAAGGGGGAAAAAAGTAGAATGTAAAATAAGCTTGAAAATTTTTTTTTTAAAATCCCAAAATTAAAATTTTTTATTGGTAAGGTTTTTTGGGTGGGAAATTTTTACAAATTTTTTTTTGTTTTTTTGGGTTTTTATTTTATCACAAAAGGGTATCTAAAGGCAGTGGGGCTTTAACAAATAAAGTTTTTCCACAAAGGGTCTAGTCCGGGTTTCCTGGGGGGGCCCGGGTTTCATTTTAGTCCGAAATTTTATATCAAAAAACAAGCCCGCCCCTCTACCCAATTTCAAGCCGGGGGGGAGCCACAGCCTGCTAAACCCACTAGAAATTTGGTTTCAAACCCCTAAATTTACCCCAAAAAAAATTAAATGAAACCAAAATTTTTAAAATGTGGGGGTTTTTTAAAAAAAAAAAATTTATATTATATTGCTTTAATGCTTAAAAATTTTAAAGGGAAAGAACTATTTTGTTTTTTCTAAAAGCGGGCAAACCCGGGTACTCAAAAATCCTCCCCATCCCAAATTTGGGGTGAAAAAATGTTTATCAAACTGGAAAAATATTCGTTTTGAAGGGGGGGGCCTAGACCTTTGGCAACGAGTCTAAAATCGGGTTCGCATCTGGCCGGCCTTTCCCCTGCGTTTTTTTCAGCCCTGTAGGCCGGGCCTAAAAGCAAGGCCCCGGCCCCCGTGTAAAACCGGAAAATTAGCCTGTGGTAAAAATAAGGGAAAAAACTAAAATCTCAATAACATAAAGGAAAAAAAAAAGAAAAGCAAAAAGAAAATAAAAATTTTAAAGTTTCAAGGAAATTTTTAGCGTATAAACCCAACTTGGGGTGCATATAAAAATTATTTTTGTTTGAAAGTGTGAGTGTGATTGCGGAATGCGGTTGGCCTTTAAAAATATTAAAAATTCAAAACTTTATTGACAGCTGGGGGAAAAAGGTAAAAAGGGTTAAACCCCGGGATTTAGCGTTTCTAAAACAAAAACAAAAAGTAAAAATGTTTAAAAAAAACTTTGGGAAAAAACCCTTTAAATCCCGCCCGCGTTTTATGAAGCGTAATTTGGGTGGGAAATTTCCCTGCCAAAAGGTTTTAAAAACGGGTTTTCCCGTTGTTTTTGAAAAAATATTTTTAGTCATTTTTTTTTAAATTTAAAATTTAAAAATTTAAAATTTAAAAAAAACTTTTTTCTTTAAAAATTTTTTTCTTAAAAACGTAAAATTTTTAAAAAAAAAAAAAAAAAATCAAAAAGGGTTTTTTCATAAAAATAATTTTTCGAAAATTGCGCTCCCAAAATTTTTTAAAAAAAAAAAATAAAATTTTTTAAATTTAAAAAGGTTCGGGAAAAAAAACATTTTCCCAAAAGGATAAAAATAATGTAAAAGGGGTTAAAAAATTTAAGAATTAAAAAAAAAAAAAAAAAAAAAAAAACCCCTAAAAATTTTGATTTTTCTGGGAAATAATTTTTCGGGGGTTTGGGTTTTCAAATTTTACACCCAAAAATCTTAAATTTAAAAAAATTTAAAGGGTTTTGCAAAAAAAACATTAAAATCGGATTTAAACATGTAAATTTTTATAGTCCAAAAAAATTTTAAAAAATCGAAAAAAACGTAAATTTGCGATTTTCATTTTAAATAATTTTTCGTTGGGGTTTAAAAAAAATTGGGGGAAATTCTAAAATTTTAAAAGATTTCGAAGGCCCCCATAAAAAATTTCCCTCGCAAAGGGGTATTGGTTTAAAAACCCGGGGAAACGGGGTTAAACAAACAACCCAAAAAAAAGAAAAAAAAAAAAAAAAACAAATTTCCCGGGTTTTTTTTTCCAGTGTATGAAAAAGGAATCTTCGGGTTTCGCCTCGCTACGCTCATCCAAAAAAAAATAACCTGAAAAACCTGAGAATAAACAAACAAAAGCAAAGAAATTAAAAAGCCCCATTGTTTAAGATGATGATTTCCAAAAATGATGGGAAACTTTTAATTTTAAAAAGTGAAAAACCCAAAGTTTTTCAATTAATGAGATAAGACTATACATGGGGTTTTGCAAGTTGAAACATTTTTTTGTTTTCAAGTAGGGCCCATCTTAAACATGTTGTAAATTGTAGCCCTTTTAAAAAGTTTAAATTTTTAAGTTTCGTATTTTTCCAATTCAAAAATTTACGGTTTTAAATTTCCCGGTTTAATCGAAAGGGTTTAAACTTTTTACTATGGACAAAGAACAGGTTTTGCTTTGGAGCAAAAGATCAATAATTTTAAAACCCCGAAAGGGTTTTTTTTAATCATTCTTTTTAAAAAGTAAAATTTAGAAAAAAAAATAACACATGCGTTTTTTTATCTGAAAAATTTCTGGGGAAATTTTAAACAAAAATAATATAAACCTAAAGTGGGTTTTTTCCCCAAAGACTATATTTCCCCAAACGTTAGATTTTTTATCAATTTCTGAATTTCTTTAATTCCTAAACGGGTTGGGAAAAGTTTTCTAAAGAACGCACGGGAAGATAAAAGTAAATTTTTAAAACCCCGGAATAAAATATAAAAATTTTGTAAAACCCCCAAAAGAAATCAGAAACCGGGGCCCTATGATTGGCTGACAAAGCGCTGCCCGGGGGGCCCCACGAACCAATGAGAGCTCCCGATTTACTCCCCTACAGCGCGAAATCCCCAATGTGATTATTCCCCCAAACCCGGTTTTTTAAAAATTTTGGGATTGCAAGGAAACTTTTTTTAAAGGGAAAACAATTTTATGGTTTTAACGTATTCAGCTTTTCAAGGGCAAAATTTTAAAAAGATTCTTTGTACCAAAAAATTGTTTGTCAAACTTGAAACCTTATTTAAACAATTTTTTTTTCCCAAATTTTTAACGAGAAAGTATTTTTTCTTGATGGGGAAATGGGAAACAAGCTTTGGGGTTTTTTTAAAGCGATTGCAGATAAAATAAGAATGTGCCCCCTTTTGGGAAAACAGTTTTTTTCTGGATAAGTATGCCCAAAGCGTTTTTTTCCGAAAAAACATCATAAAAACCCGAAAATAAAAAACCCCGTAAGTTTTGAACAGAAAAGTTTTAAAATTTTCCATTTTGTGTTTGGGGAGTGAGCGTATTATGATGAAAAGGGAAGGGGAAAAAAAATAAAAAGAAAATGGGGGGTGGAGAGTAAAAAAAAAACTTATTTTAAAAAAGTTCTTTCCCAAGATTTTGAGATATTTCTATAAAAGGGTTTATATGGAAAAATAAATTAAACCCCCTTTAAATTTTTAAAGCTATAATTTTTCGATAATTATTTAATTTGTAATTTCCTTTTTTGGGTGAGCTAGCGAGCGAAGGGGAAGATTCCATTTTCCCAAAAGTGGAGAAAAAAACCCCGGAAAGTTTTTTTTTTTTAGTATTATTATTTTTTTATTTTTTTTGGTTTAAAAACGATTTCCCCGGGTAAACCGATACTTTCCCTTTGTAATGAAATTTTTTTGGGGGCCTTCGAATCTTTTGAACTTAAAAATTCCCAGTTTTTGAGCGCAATCCCCAAAAAATTTTTCTCATGAAAAACCCCCAATCTTTTTCGATTTTTTTTTGATTTTAAAAAAGGGAAAACGACTTGGCGCCTATAAAAATTTTACAGGCCTTTTTAAATTTGATTGCAATGATTTTTTCACAAAATTTAATTTTTTGAACAAACATATTTTGTGTGAAATTTTGAGGGGCAAAACGAAAAAAATTTCTCGTGAAAAATTTCAATTTCGTTTTTTAAAAATTTTTTTCCCACCTATAAAAGGCCTATAAAGGGTTTTCCCCAAAGTAAAGATTTTTTCACAGTACCTTAAATTTCCCCTGAATTTGTAATTTGTGGGGAAATTTTAAAGGTTTTAATTCAAATAATTTTTCCAAAATGTATCCTTTAATTTTTACGTTTTTTTTTTTAAAAATTAAAAATTTCATCAAGCGACGGTTGGGCCTATACCAAAATTCCAAAGAAAAATCGTTTCGTCCCTATGGGCCGAATTTTTTTATTGTTGTCCTTTAAAATTTTCTTTTTTTTTTTTGGTACTCCAAAAAAGCTTTTTCAGACGGGGTTGTTGAAAGAGCGTAATTGGTTTATTGGGCTGCCAGTTTTAAAGGGAAAATGGTTTTAAAATTTATTTCGTTTTCCCCCCCGCTATGGGCCCGCAAGAAAAACGCTTGGGAAAATTGTTTCAAATTTAAAGACGACAACCTGAGGATCGGGGGGCGCTTTAACCGGGTAGGGGATTTCGGGATTTCGCATTTTAAAAACTGGCGCAAATGCACCAAAAAACGCTCATCCAAAAAACCCCGCCTGAAAAGCGGGTTGCAAAGCTTTCCCAGTTTTAAAAAACCCCTTACGTCATTTTGAATGTAAGAAACAGGGAAAAATATCCAAAACCTTTTCATCCCTTCCCCGAAGCGTTTTGCTTTTGGGTGGCCCATTAAAAAACTTTTGATTCTTGTATGCGTTATCCTGTAGTATTAAAATCTTTTAAAGGCTTCAAATTTAAAGGGTTTAATATCAATTTTTTATAAATAATTTTTTTACTCGGCTCAGTAGGGGTTTCCCTTTCCCGTTTCCTCCCCCTTTATAAAAACTGAAACCCTTTCTTTGCATTTTTTTTACCTGTAATCAAATTCAAAAAAAAACACCCTCCTTCTTTTTTTTTCCCTGTGCCCTTGTAGGGTGCATATACCGTTGGCACAAATTTTTTGCAACGAATTTTTTAACTAAAAAACTTCCCAAATTTTGTATAATTAACCCTCTTTCTATATCGTCTCGGTCACAATGGAGGTTTCCTCCTAAAAAGGGCACTGAAGTGGATTTGAAAAAGTTTAACTTTTAGTTTGAAAAAGATAAAAAATACTATAAATTCGTCGCGCCTCTTCGTTGACAGTGTTGTAGAAGTTTTCTTTTGTAAGTAATTCAATTACAATTACAGTTACTTGCTTGGAAAGTAATTGAAATTTCAAATTACAGTTTTAAATTTTTACCAAAGAAATTTAATTTTCGGTTACAGTTACTTTTATTGGGGGGGGGGTTTGGTTTTTTTTTCTTTTAAGCTACTTCACTGAATTTTTTAAAATTAAATTTTTGATACACGCCCAAAATATTTTTTAGTTAAAATAATTTAAAACCGGGGGAACTGTTTTGTTTTTTTATCCCAAACCCTAAAATTCCCCCTCTTTTAAAAATTTTCCCATCCCCTATAGACCAAAAAACCGGATAAACCGGTTTGGTCACCCAAAATTTTCAGAAAAGAAAACCCAAAACATCCAAAAAAATTTTAAAAAAAAAAAGCAAAAAAATTACGAAATTTGAAAGCAAAAAGAGTTTTTAAAAGAACGGCTAGTTCATGGGACGTCCTTCTACACTTGCTCATTCTTAATTTAAAACTACTTTTGGGCCGGGCCCGCCCTATAACTACATCCTTAGGGGCTTTTGGGAAAATAATAATTCATAAAAATTAATTTACAAATTTAAAAATTTTTTGCAAAATTTTATTTTAACGAGCTTTTTTAACGATGTAGTAACGGGGCAGGTTGGGACTTTACACGTTTTTCTTTTTAACGTTTGGCTTTTAAATTTTCCCAAAAATTTTTTTTATGCGTATGATCTCATTTACTTTTTTAAGTTCCTTGAAGAATAAAAATTTTTGGGTTATATTAGAAAAATTTTTTATAAAGTAGAATGAATTTCCCAATACCCCACCCACACTTTACACAGAACTTGTTAAAAAAAAACAGCCAAACCTACACAAATCCAAAAAAAAAATGAGAATAACAGAATCCAAGCTTATGTACTCTTCTATAAATTTGCCCGGGGACGGGGATCCCCGAAAAAGCCCTGGCAAAAAAAAGTGTTTCAAATGAAAAGTTTGTGCAAATTTATTTTGGGCCCAAACTTTGCAAGGATCTGTCACGGGGGAAAGTGAAAATTAAAATTTTTGTATAAAGATTGCCTAAATGTAAAGGGTAATAAAATTTTGGCCCCTTTTTTTTGATTCCCCCTTTGGGGTTTTTTGTTTTAGGTTTGGCTGTAAATTTAAACAAATTTTTGGGGTTTTTGTGTGGGGGTCTCATTGTTTTTTTCAAGGTTTCCCTTTCAAAAATTAATTTTTTTAAATTAAAAATTGTATCAATGTCGATTTTTAATTTTCTAGGATTCCCCAAATTTAAAAATAGAATGTAAACTATTAGTGGCCCAAAAAATTGCTTTTTTGTACATAAATTTGGGGGATCATTGTCCCAATTAAATAAAGTTACTTTACTTGTAGATTTATGCCCCGAAAGTATTAAGGCTTATATTAAGACCTTTTTTTGGGAAAGGGCCCTTTCCCGCAAAAGCTTTCAACATTTTCCCTTTTAAAAAGGGGAAAATTAAAAAATTTTTTTTCCCTTTAAAGTTTAAGTAAAATAGGGGCGTTGTATTCCCCCGTCTGGCCCGAAGCTTTTGGGCCCATTTTAAAGTGACGAATTGTTTGTCCCTATAGCCATGTTTCCCAATTTTTTTTTTTTTTTTACCAAGAAGGAATGTTCGTACACCCAACCCAAATTTTTGGGAAAAGTATTTTACCCGGTTTCCTAAATCCCCCCGATGTTTTATGGGTTTTTTAAATTCCCCCACGTTTTCCCTGAAAGGGTGCCCTGACACCCCGAAAACACTAAAAATCTTCCCTTTCAGTATAAGGGGGCCCGAGAGTGTTTAGCGAACCGGGGGCTTGGGTGCGGGGTCTTTACGGGGACCCTAGATTTAATTTTAAAATTTATCCTAATTTCATAGGGTTTTTGGATCGGTTTGAAAATTTTTTGGTACCTACTGGCCATGGGGAAAATTTATCAATTTTCTCACCAAATGGTTGAACTCGCGGGTTAAAAATCAGAAGCGGGGTAAGAGGAAAAAAAAACTCGTTCTAAACATTACCACCCAAAAAAAAAAGTTAAATTTTTTCATTTTTTTTGAGTTTGAGACATCGTTAAAAATTATTTTTTATAACTGTACATCAAGCCTGGTCACGAAAAGTAAATCCAAAAAGGGAATTGAAAAATGGGTTTCATTACTTATAAAATTTTTTCAGTTACAGTCACATTACAAAAAAAAGTTTCAAGTAGAAACTCAAACCCCAAAAAGTAATTAATAACTTTCTACTCAGTAACGTTTACTCATTTTTCTTTACCCCTGTCATTGAAAACGTGGAAAAAAACTCTGACTTAAAAGGGTTTCCGATCAATCATTTATACTGTTTGCGGAGTCCCCCTCTCCGGTGGCGGAAACCCTGGGACTGGTGGGAGGGGTAATCCCCCCCCCCCCCCCCCCCCCCCCCGTTCTTGAAATATTTCCCTGTTTTTAATTTTAAAAAATGGTCCTTTATTTCCCTTTATTTATTTTTTTTTATTTATTTACGTCTAAACCTATTCCCTTTATAAAAAATGGTTTACAAAGGAGGACAACTGATTTACAAAGGGGGGACTTGTTCCCTTTAACTCTCATTAAACTTAAAATCCCTTTCCCCAATAACATAAAATAAAAAAAATATCCCCAAAATTAAAAAGATTTTTTTTTGGGGAAAATGTGCTTAAAAAAGTCTGACACTTAATTTCTTTTTCGAGATATTTAAGGGTTGAATATTTGTTTTCCCTTTTCTTCTTTAAACCCTTGTAAAGGCACAAACACTTTTTAACACCAAATTAGCTGCAGTCATTTCAAAATAAACATAAAAAAATCAAAAATAATTTTATAGCATTGGGGTTTTTTCCTCAATCTTTTTAAAAAAAAAATTTTAAAAAAATTTTTAATTAAAAGCCCTTGGGGGCTTTCCCCTTTCCCTGAACAACAAAATTTTGTAATCTATGTCAATACCGTAAGCGCCCAAAAAGCTTTTTTTTCCGGTAAGGGAGAAATTTTTTTGGGCGAAAATTTATTTTTTACTTTTTTTACATTTTAACCCCAAGCGTTGGTTTTTCCAAAAAAAAATTTTTTTTCTTGTAAATTTTTTTTTTTTATAATGTTTTTAATCGAAATTTTTGCTCACTGGACGTGTCCGCTGTTTCTGCATCTGGTTTTGGGCCCTCCTTTTCAAACGGGGACTAATTTCCCATATAAATTTTTTTGGGGTTTTTAAAAAAATTTTCGATGACTTAAAAAAATTAATTGTGAAAAATTTCTCTATTTTCATCAAAAATAAGTATTTTTTGAAAAATTTCAGCTCGATTGGCCCTTGGACGTTTGGGTGGAAAAAATCGATTCCCCTATAAAAATTTTTAAATTTTTTTTATTAAATAAAATTTAAATTTATTTAATTAGTTAACGGTTTTAAATTTATTCACTATTTGGGCATCAAAAAATTTTTTCAAAAAAGGTGAAAAATTTCAGCTCGATCGAACATTGGGAAAGTGGGGAAAAAATCGATTTTTAAATTCCTCCCCGAAAAGACAACAGAAAACACATGAACTTTAAAATTTTAAACGTTGTAAAAAAACCCAAACCCAACCGAACCCCATTTTATGAATACTGAAGACCAAATCTACAAAAAAATTTCAAAACAAGTACAATGACCTGAAAAAGTGGCGACACTGTATGAACCCCCAACCCCTAGTCAATAAACATAGACAAATAAAATAAATATGGGCCTTTTGACAGTTTGAAAAAGTTAAACTTTGCCAATGTAAATGTTTGTCTCCATAGTCAAAAGACCGGGTTTTATGCGTGTTTTTTTTAAAGTTTTTGTTTTTTAACCCAAAATTAGTGACCTGATTAAATTTCCCTCCAAAAAGCAAAATAAAAAAAGGCTTTGTATCTATTTATGAATTCATAATATCACAGACCATTATGAAATATGAATAAATATAAATTTAATGTAACATAGTAGGCAAATATTAAGTGAAGATATTTATAAAATATGTTTTAAATGGGGGTAATTGGCAGTTGGGGAAGTCACCCGCTGAAGCGGCTTTAATGCGTTTAATATTATTTTTATTGGTTATCTTTGTTGTTGATATTTTTTTATAATATCAAAGCGCTATTTCGCATCTTATGAACGAACAATGTAAGGATGACAAACACATCGTATTTCTATAAACTTCTTACGTTTTGGTAAGGAATAAGGATCACTAATATGAGTAAAGAACGACTGGACCTTTCTAAACATTGTGAAAAGGTTAACTTGCATACTTAAGCTTTAGTTCGTCCAAGTTGTAACCTAGCTTAATCAATATTTGAACTGTTCAATTAAAAGAATATTCATTAATGCAATACAAAATAACAATTATGAAAAATGATGATAAACTGCTAACTCTGCTTACCAATTTAATCTCTTCTCTCTTTACAGAGGTCTTAAGTGTCGGAGCCTCACCCTTCTCTCATCTCCCCAGTCGAACCGTATATTTTATTTTATGAGGCGCTAGTAACATTGAATTAAATAATTATTATATCCAACGAAAAGTGGAGCACCGCATTATAAAACACCAAATCCAAATTTTCCAAATTTTCACGTCTTGGTTTTACATATTCATGCACACAAAAGGTCTGAAGGCACGCGTCTCTTTAGTAGAATAGAATACTAAACGTAACCCAGACCCTCACAGGTAGTTTGATTTTTTTGTGAGGTCTGACAGCTTCAGGCTCGCCATGGTCGGTAAACTGCTGCTAGTTGTCATCTATTGTGGATCATAAGTGGACAGTGAAGAAAAATTCCTCGCGACAGAGAGGTTTGAAGAATATTCAGTATAATATTGCTAATGCTTGCATTGTAGCTTTGATGTAAATGTAATTTAAATCGTTCCCAAAAGCCAATACAGTGAATTTCCATTACTCCGCGTGACGTTTGATTACTAAAGTAGGAATCACACAACTTTGAATGACCTTTGACACTGTTCGGCGGCCATTTTTCATGTGAACACACTGAACAAAATTGGAGGTCTAATTGAAAATGTACTTTTAAAAAAATTAAAGAATTATACACGGTGCATTATTAAATAAAAATACTAAATTATTGTTTACAAGATTAATTTAATGTAATCTGGACAATCAAATTCATTGAAAGTAATAAATAACAAACAAATGTCAAGTCATTATTCGTTTTCACAGTTGACAACAATGTTTTATTTTATTGACCAATGAACATCTTCCCAATACCACTTTCATACAATCAGCTAAAATATAAAGGCCTGTCGTCTGCACAGCACAGATAGGCCCTAGCCTACGTCGTCTGCTTTAATCTTGTTTCTGACTAATTTCTTTACTTAGTTGCTCTTCTGAGTTCTGGGCTTGACTAATTATTAATTAATAATATTTTAATGTTATGTAGGCCTCGCCTAAGTATTGATTAAATGAGTAGGTCTATCAATTGTCTTATGTTCAGGGGCGTAGGAACGGGGGGGGATGGAAGGGAAATTCCCTCCTCCACTTGTTGGCTTGACCCCCCCAGTGGGGGGGTCAAGCCAGGTATGGGTGTCATTTTCTAACTTATAGCTTGTTGGGTGATTTTTAGGATTTTATTACAGTCGGGCTTGCAAACAAAAAAGTGAAGGGTTTTGTTAACATTTTTTAGAAAAATTCAGTAAGGACACGTGATTGCGAGACTAGACTAGCCATCTGATTTTAGACTAATATTCATTATATTTTGTGTGCAGTGTTTTCACTCCCAAGCAGACTGTCGACCGATTTTAGTCAGGTAATCAATCTTCAATGCAATATTAACTTCAAAATGTAACCCTTATTCATAATTAAAATTCACCTGAAAACGTGTTTTAGGCCACCTATCAAGGGCACCATTTGAAAAAATCTCGCCTTCGGCGAAAAAGCCTCCGGCGGTTGGGGCTTCGCCCCCGACCCCGGTTTGCCCACCCAACCTCGTAGTCAACTTGAGTGTGACCCCCCCTAAAAAAAAATAGTTCCTACGCCACTGCTTATGTTGAAGTAAAGTAGGTCTTTGCCACTAAGCCATGCACTATTAGGGCCCGCGGGAAAAAAAAAACAGTCTTGTAACCCAAACCCAAATTAGGTAGGGCCTAGGTACCTAAACAGTAAATACGTACAAGACAACGGTTATAGACCTAATGCTTTTAGAAAAAATACTTTTAATATTCCTTTGGGGGGGTAGGGCTATAAATACTAGGCCTAGACCTAGGCTACACTACCTGGGTTGGCCGATGCTAGGCTTCGCGTAGCCCTAGGCTAGGCCTAGTTTCCCCAAATTGAAACCATATCACATAGAATTTCCCTGTTTTATCAATGTAGGACTAGATCTAGCTAGCCTAGGCTGCATATTGAAGCTAGGCCTAGGCTTTTGCCCCCCCCCCCCCCCCAACCCACAAAGAGAAATTGCATAGACTAGGCCTAGTCCTAGGCAAGGCTAGAACGAAGTGTATAATAGTATCCTTGCCCTAGAGCCTAGTTCAATTTTTATGCAACTAGAATTGTGTTGATTAAAATTAAATAACAATAATATAAGTCAAAGAATTTTAATATCCAAAACAACTCAGTGACAAAACATAACACGCAATGACAGTATCCTAATGAAACATACCCTCCAACGTTTGGAATGGTCAGTTGACATACACCTAGTTCGTCACTTCGCCACACACACGCAGCGCACGGAGTAGAAAAATGATGATAGCAATTTTATTTTTCCTGTGTTGGTTATGCCGATTTAAACAAATGCAACTTTGAAGGTCGTTCAATCTAGGCTGAATCCTACTCTAACGCGTTGTTAATTCACAAAACACAATATGTGTTTTAAAACATGAAAAAGTCTGATGAATGTGGCAGTGTGTTTTGAGATAATAACAAAGATTGCGAAAGATTAATATGTATAAATGATAATATGTGTAAGACGATGACATTTGACATGCAGTTAAAACCATACAATCCGCGTGTTCACTTTCAATTTTTATTTATGCTGCACATATTTCATTCGCTACCGACACTGTTGGCTCGAGCACTAAGCGCGCTACTCTGATTATGGAGGTCCCGGATTAAAATCCCGCCTGGACAGCAAACATGACTGGAGGTTTTTCTTTTTTTTCCTCATGCGTTAATACAAATGCAAGGGATTAAGTCCTCTTAAACATCAACGCATATTAAAAAACATATTAAATAATAATTTAAAAAAAAAGTATTAAAGGATAGAAATAGTCAACCAAAAGTGATCATCCATCAACGCGACTGGAAAAAGCTTTTGCGAAGCGGCCTACTAAGGAAAATAAAGAAAATCATAATAAATTGTCAGACAACCCATAAAATGATCACACAAAATACAACGCCCCGAAATTCATTATCGCTATTAAATAAATAAAATAATAAATTTTATTTAGAGTCTGCCCACTCAGTTATATAACTGATTTTCAGTGGGGGACTTTAAATCAAAGCGACCAAGCCAACCCTGCAGGCTATATATATATATATATATATAATATACATATATATTTATATATATATATTGCTTATATATTGCTAAATGCCAACACAAAGTCGAAAACACACACAAATTATATTCACATTTAGTTAATAAAACATTCTTAATAGCAAAATTCGTGAACGCAAATACACATAATCTTACGAACTAAACACATTTAATCGAAATTCGAAATCACACATACATTACATAACGTTGTACCTAACTGTTTGGAGGTGAGGAGTTGGGAGGACCAAAACTGATATTTAGAATGAAAATAGCGCGTCAAGTTAAGGAAAGTTATATTTTGTGCATCCTTAATTCCTTGAATCGCACATCAACGCATAAACGACAATGACGTTTTCCTAGCTAGACGAGGGAGAGAAGCGAACGAGTCGTGAGATGAACTCTGTCCAGTCGATGGACAGGTCTACTACATTAAATTACTATACTATGGAAAACTTCAATGTAGTATTCAGTAGTAGTATTCAATGTAGATTAAGGCTGTGTGTTCACCAAAAACCAAAATCCAAAATATGCATAAAACAGTAGTTATAGAGTATGATCATTAATCACAGTCTTTTGAAAAGATCAAAATATATTTTTTTGATTTTTTTGGTCGATGCATTTTTCCTCTATTGCTACTTTTTTGAACGAATTTTGGTGCTAAGTTTTTCCAAAAGTATACCATTTGGATGGCTGATATTTGTATTGTAGCTTACACTCATCTTTGACTATAGAATGTGTTATTTTGAAATGTGTATCTTCAATCTTACATTTTACAGTGTATTATATTTTCCGGTACTTTTGTGGTATTTGTATCGTCAAAAGAAAAAAAAGGAAGCTCTTAAGATATGAAAGCTATAGATTTCAAAATACCTTATTCTATAGTCAAAGATGAGTGTAAGCTACAATAAAAATATCAGCCATCCAAATGGTATACTTTTGGAAAACTTAACACCAAAAATCGTTCAACAAAGTAGCAATAGAGGAAAATGCATCGACCAAAAAACAAAAAAAAATATATTTTAGTCTTTTCAAAAGGCTGGTGATTAATGATCATACTCTATAACTACGGTTTTAATGTATGTTTTGGATTTTGGTTTTTGGTGAACACACAGCCTTAAGGGAAGTTATTAATATTTCAAATGTGCGTAAATACAGATAATTATTTATGTGTGCGTTTACGTACTAAGCTTTAATATGAGTCCAAATTTGTGAATCACTTTTCATAACTGAATGTAAGTTATTAATGCATCTCTGTTTGCAAAGTTTTTAAATGATATCAAGTGTTTTTTAAATTTTAAAAACAAATGTTTCCTAACTTTATTCAGCCCTAGTGCTACATTACAATCGGCACTCTTAATTTGAACAAGATATCTTCGTTTCGATAGCTGCCCCTGGCAACCCAGACTGAAAGTGATTCAAACGTTTTCCTCGATCAAAAGGTTAATACTCGGATTGGGTACTTTTAATTAATTAGTCCTCTCCTATAGTATATTTCCTGAGGGCAAGTTTTCTCTGGACAGTTTTCCACAAAAATATAGTTCATGTTATAAGAGGGTACTCAAGTAGGAAAAGGCACGAAGAATATATTATATAATACCCGTACGTGTTTGATTACCCGATGTTGGGGTGGGGGGGGGGGGGGGCGGTGGGGGGGATATCATGGGACATTTCATCACTGAGGTATTTGTGAACTTCCACAACTTACAGCCTTTATAATCTATTTTTTGTAGAAATAATCGACGTCGTTGTTAAACTTTTTATTTTCGAATAATGATTTGTATTTGCGACGCATTATAGCTACATCAAATATCTACCACACTTCATAATTTTTGTTTGCGATGACTTACCCCCGTCTGGGCCCGGGGTAGAATTGGCCCAGAGCATGGCTCAGCTAATCGTACAAGGCGATTCAAGAGAAAAAGTCGACCTCGCAAACATCAGCTAGTAAGAAGGGTAGTATATTACTCCCCGAATCTAGAGGCGAGCTCTGGCAATCGTCGTCGGGGACCCTGCCCCCTTCCCTTGACGACCCCTCGACGACGATGACGAAATGACACCACGTACGATGACAGACAATGACGACCGCGACGTGAGAACCCCCCTTTCCTCCCCTTACCAGTGGCTGGTTCTGACCAGCATGGGCCGTTCCTGCCCCCCTCCCCCCCTAGGTTAGAGTGGTGCATTATGACCTAACGGTTGACGCGTCCTTAATCCAAATAAAAAAAAAGAAATAGTTACAGCCGTTCACAACATTCCATTCGTTACGTCGGATTCGAACCCATTGCCCTTGAATAATATTCTCATAACCACACTCCAAGTGTAGTCTTGCAAACTGAAAAGCAAGGTGATACCATATTTCATGTGTTCAAGCCACTTTCCACTCTCGTTTTTTTCTTAAGTTAGTATTATCACTTTTTCAACAGTAACAACTCATAACTTGACTGGGTTTGACATTTTATTATTTGCATTATCACAGTCAATGAAAGCATGACGCAACCTGAAACGATTCACATGTTGCAGGTATAAATTAAGATTTCAGATTAGTGTACTGTGTAAATATTTAATTTTAAGTTTATGGATTATATTATACATGTACCTGTACTTTTACCCCATCTCTTAATTCTTATGATTCCTACATTTCATAATGGATATTATTTTGTTGCGAACGTGTACAATGTATTATTGTTTCTAAAATACCTTATTTTAATTAAGTCTATGATCAGATAGCATTTGTATTTTTCGACGATTTATTTATTTATTTAACGTCTATCCTATTCAGTTATAAAAACTGATTTACAAAGGAGGACAACTAAATAAATCTAATTACATAGATGCAGAAACAACAATAAACTACATTTTCGTAAATATTTGAAATAGTAGCATTACAACAACAATTAATTTACTATTATTAGTATTTATTAATCAAGTACCAACTAATATTAATTAATGTGTTGAAAAAAGGAAAGGTGTGAAACGTTGAATGCCAGTAATTGAATTAAACCCCGTGTTAAAAAACCATTTTTTCATTTTATTATAATATATTGCTCAAATCTAAGCTCAGAAACCCAAAGCTTATATCAACAATTTAAATATTTTTACATTTTGACTCCTATTATGAATACGCCAAAGTCGTTGTCAGACGAGCAAGTAAAACCTCGTTTGAGTACCGCGGTAACATATTTTTTAGTTTCATTTGATTGATGTTTAACGTGTATAAATGATTGGGTTTGAGTTTTCTCCCAGCGGTAATTTGGGGAACCTTGCTCGAGGAGATTTGACCACCGCCGTATATAAAAAGTCTGTGATAATAATAATCAAACACCCGGTTCCAACATAAGTTAGGTCGGTGGGTGACATATCACCAGTTTCTCGGGCTGTGGACTTTCAGTGCTTGCTAGCCAGATATTTTTTGTAAATGAAGATCGAACGCCAAAGCCGTTAAACTAGATGGTACACATTTTCAATGTGTTATTTCTTTTATAGGTTTGAAAAGTGAAATACTTGATCCTTATACTTACACTCTAATGGTGATGATTCAAACCGGCTAACGTGTACTTTGTCATCCATGGTAAAGTGTGAATATCAATAAAAGGCAATCAGTGGCCTTAGAATCATTGAGTAAAGAACGTTATGTATACTGAATGTCAGAATGGTTCGTAAGTGAATTTTTAAATCGATACTAAAACTTAAGTATTAATTATGTTTGAAACTTTGCATGCTACAACTAAAAACACCAGTGTTTGTTGGAATTTAAAATTAAAATCTATTCATTGCGCACGATAGACAAAATTTAACTGTACTACTTTATAGTCAATCATTGAGGAATTGTTAATAATATGAAGTTTACTAGTTAACTGTTAATGTAACTGAGATAAAATAATATCGTATGGTACCTATTCGGAATACGAGTAGAAACAATCAAATGTTTTAAAATCATATGAAGTTATTATCACAACATTTGCCAAAAAGTACTTTTAAGCAGCTAACTCAGACTTATACTTTTTAAATACGTCGTTGAATCTTAATTGATGTGTGACATTTTCAACCGAAAAGGGCAAAAGTGCAATCTAAAACTAATTCGCAATAAGCACAATATTGTGCAAATCCTACCCGTATATGTGCACACAGTGAGTAATCAAACCCCATGTTTCCCTTCGCCACCTACTATAACTTACCATCACTAAACAAAACAAAAATATTATAGCTCTCTGTATTGAAGACGCGAATGTCGTCGTTATAACTCCAAAACATCGTAATATTTTTGGTAAATAATGTGGTGCTTTATGACATTACTTATCATTGGCATTGTTCTGAAGACAAACTTGCATTTGACAAAACAAATTTTTGGATGGCGAAGCGAAGACTTCAATTTCACTGACCTACAAAAAATAAGCTCAGGTGTTTTTTTTATCCTTGTATATTTGTTCGCACTCTACCGGTTAAACGACTTATGCGATCTTGATGAATATTTCAGGGGACTTTCGAAATCTCTGAACTTAGACTTGCCACGTTTATGGGTACAATCGATCAAAATATTTCTTATGATTATCATGCTTTTATGGGTATTTATTTTTATTTTTAATGAGATATTTTCGTGATATTTGGCAAACGGCTACTCCGATCTTGATAAAACTTTGTGGGAACGTTTAAAACCAACCATGTTATGATTTAAGATACATTTTGAAGAAATCTTTCTCATAGAAATGTAACTTTCACGATTTTTCTTTCGGTTTTTACTACGATATTTTCGCAATATTTGGGCCGATTCTGACCAAACGGGTGGGGCTACAACGTTCATATTTTACATTGACATAAAGATTATGGTGATGTAGTGCCTTTTGAAAGAAAAAAAAAGTTGGTCAAAATTTATAGCAATAAAGGTTTTAATATTATCCTTTTACAGGTGTATAATTAACAATTAATATCAAGTAACTATAGAAAAAGTAATGAGATCCTCCAAAAAACGTAATCATTGGACAGAAATATTTTTAAAAAAAGCTCATCCATCAACGCGACTGGAAAAAGCGTTTGCGATGCGGCCTAGTAACTATATTTTCTAATGCAATAATTTATTAAAACAAATTTGTTAAATGAGTTTTCACCTAAAATCAAAGCTAGTGTGTATGTTCACTTGTACGCTCCATCCTTGAATATGGAAGTGTAATCTGGAACCCGGTGGGTAAGGGAAAAGTAGCTCAGGTTAAAAAGGTGCAGCAGAGATTTGTGAAGTGGCTATGCTGGAAAGAGGGAATTAAGTTTCATAGAATCGATTACTTTAATCTCTGTTCACGTTTCAACATCGCACCTCTTGTTAAACATAGGTTTATTTCTGACGTAATGTTTTTTCGCAATATTTCAAATCACCAACGATAAGTTAGATTTTGAGTATATGTTCAACTAGAAAATGTCAATTTGAAGATGAACAAAAAACAGTTTTTGCTTATTAATACTACCAATTTTTTTTCTTCAACAGAACTGATGTACTATTCTGTCTTACGGTAATCTTTTTAGACCCAAGTTTATTGGTCTGAATTAAGTCATTTTAGGCAATTAATTCAATTTTTTAATCTTTTCTAATAATTTTTGGTGTAATTACTTTTTAAAAAAATTGGTAAATATTGGCTTTTTAATTAAAGATTCATTTTAAGCACAAATTCAAATTTGAAACAAATTCCTAAAACTATATTTAACAAATATTTTGCATATTTTCAATTTTGCATGGAAAAATGTATTTTTTTATTATTTGCAAAAAATGGGGTTTAATTTTAAAAAACTATTATTTACCCGGATTAAAATTTAAAAACGTTTTGGGTCCATATAGCACCGCTGGGCCGGAAAGGGTTAACTTAAGAACGAATTGTCTATCTAACTATTAATACTACGTTAACTCTGGACTGGCGGCGGAAAGCGAGTTTTTCCACGCGAGACGTTTTCGCCGCCGAGGAGCGTGATAAACGTGTACATTTTGGACGCTCCTCCACGAGAAAAGATCAAAATTTTCGAAAAAAATACCCGCGACCCGACAAAAATTTGCTTCCGGGTCAAAAAGTCAAAAATCGCGAAAAACGTGGTTTTTGACGGTTTTTGTACTCGCGGTTGCCGCGCCCAAAGTTTGCTACGCACCCAAACGTCGACGGTTCCTTCGCATTCGAAATAATTACGGGTACAAGCACCGCGAAGGGTTCCGGGCCGACTATCATACTTTGGCCGGGACGGCGATAAACAATTTGGATTTGGAAACGAGAAAATTTTATAAAAAACGCAGATATAACTTGGAGCATTCCCGAATTTTCGTTTTTTGTTTTAACGTGTAAACATTAACAAAAACTGGCGGCCTTGGGAAAAACATTTTCGGAAAAACGTTTCGTTCTCTTTTTTATGGGACATTGTTTGGATTTTCCGGTTCCAAATTTTTGGAAATTTCGGGTTCACGGTAAAGCCCCAAAGTTTGCAATTACAAAAGCCAATGAATTGGGTAACAAGCTCGAAAAAAAATTGGTCCCCTTTTCTTTTTCAAAATGGGCGAAAAAAATTCTCAAAGTTGGCCAATTTTTAAAATTTGACAGTGCAATTTTAAAAAATTAAAAAATCTACTTCCCTAGGTTAATTTTCCGCTAACCAAGGCACATTAATGTAGAGGAATGATGAAGGAATTTTAATAAAATTAGTTTGAGAACCTTGGTTCGAACCCCGGATCAGTAGATGCCTTCGAACACGATTCGGGACACTTTTTTACAGTAAGAGTTTTCATTGAAAATCGTAAAAAGCATGAAACACATATTTTCTAAAATTCACAAGTGGTTTAAAGGCATCCGTTGGACCTTTACGATAATCGTGATACCAAACATGACCCATTTTGTAGCATTTGTATATTAGTTATGGATTCCGACAAATTGACATGCGTGTACGTTTTGGCATAAAAAATCATAATTATTTTATCTCACGGTTGCCGCGCCCAAAGTAGGCTTTGCAACCGAACGCCGACGGTACGGGCGCGTTTGGAATCTTTCCGGGTACAAGCACCGTTAGGGGTTTTAGAGCCCTTACAATACTTTTGCCGGGGTGACGATGAACATTTTGAAATGCGCGTAATTTTGAAAAAAGTTAAACTTGCTGTTTAAATAAAAAATTCTAAAAAAATCCTGAATTTTCAAATTTACTTACAGCGTGTGTGAAGTGCCCGTGCGGAGTTAACGCGAGGGGTCCAGACAGCAAAAATGTTTACCGTTTTCTTTTTTTTGGACATTGTTTGGATTTTCCATTTTCAATTTTTTTGAAATTTTAGATGCGTGGTAGAGCCACGAGGTTGACAATTCTGAAAGCCAATGAAATAGCAAACGGGTTAAAACCAAAATTGCCCAGATATTTCTTTCCGATTGCGAGGAACAAAATCGCAAAGTTGGAAAAATTTTAACATTTTGCAGTGCAACTTTAAAAGTTTAAAATTTTGGTTTTCCTCGGTTCGATTTGGAACGACCAAGGCTCGTAATATAGCGCAAGTATAAAGGAATTTTAATTAAATTGGTTTGAGAACCTGGGTTCGAACCCGGGTTAGGGCGAAGCCTTCGAGTTCGGTCCGGGACACTTTTTGATAGTTAAATTTTGCATTCAAGGTCACAAAAAGCACGGTAATATTTTTTGTAAATTTCAAGAATGGCAAAAAACCGCTGTATCCGATCTTTACGGAAATTGTCATACCAAACATCACGCATTTGGTTACGTTTGAAGGGTAGGACAGGGGGGGAGACAAGATTGCAATGCGTGTCCGGTGTTGCATAGAAAAATCAACATTCTTTTACTACATGCTTTTTTTGAATGCCCTAAAAACGGGCCCTATTTCGACTTTTATGTCCCTACCATGTTGGTCACATTAATTTCTAACAAGATCAAACTTTCTAAAAAAATTTACTTCGACTCCTATTTCGAATGTCCTGAGCGCCAAAACGGCTATCAAACGTGGTTTGTTAAACCAATGCCGATAAAAAAAACGTCATTTTTCGTATGCATGCTAATGAAAAACGTCACTTAACGGATATGCCTTCAACAATTCGATTACCGTTGTTGGTTTATAAAATTCGTCAAAGGTTTGGCGATTACGCCCAACAAAATCTCAACCCTTCGTTTTCAGATCCTGGGCGCAAAAAACGCACATTAAAATTTGAATATTCTCGTCAGTGAATTTAATATAGTGCGTTCGGAAGCTTGAAGAGGCTCCCTACAGAAGAAACAAACACGTACATTTTAAGAAATCTATTTTTAGCTATGAAGTGATGTAATAAGTCAGGCATCGAGTCTGGTTGAAGTTGGGGATGATTAGGAAACTATTTTTTAAATCCAGTCATGAATGTCCATATAAAACTCCAGCATATGCACATGCACATCGATAACATCATGACATAGAAACGTTTAGACAGCCTTAGTGCAATCGAGACAACATAGAGTTCCACCAATAGTGGGGTTCAGCCAGCCTAAGTGCAATAAAAGTATCGAGACGACAAATACTTCCACTAATAGAAATAAATGTTTCATACTAGCGACTTGCTTTACGGTTGGGCAGTGGCAGGCTTTGGGGTGGGGGTTGGGGGGGGGCAAAGTCAACACAACGAGGGAATCGAGAGGACAAAGTGGTGAGGAGTGATTGGGGGGGGGGGGGAAAGTCGAGTTTTATAATATATAGCCTTGATTATTCAGTAAAATTTAATAACTTTTTTACGTACGAATCCGAATTTCGAGGACTGTTTTGACTAGATGCCGCTATGACACTGTTTGTTTGTGGGGGTAGGGGGGGGGGTGTTTTGGAAATATAAATTAAGACATTTCATTGATATCTTCAAGCCATTTCATTTTTGGGGTGATTCCAATGGCGTCAGTGGGCTGCATCAGAGGCTACGGCCCTAGTACTAATTTAGTTTCGTTTCTTTTAAAGTTATTGGTCATTTTTGGAAAATCCAAAAAACATTGATTCTTTTATAGCTCGGGCAATTTCCGTCCGATCGGGTTCATCTCGGGCTCTATAGAACTGTATAGGTCAAGCGCAGCAGTGGTTTATTAGAGGGGTAATTTTTAAAGTCAAAACCGTGATCCGGACATTCCGTCACCCTTTTTGGGGCATTTTCAAAATTTTTAATTTTAATTTTTCCTTCCGATTACGTCAAGGGGCCGCATTCCCTGAAACACCTTCATTTCAACGTTGCCAATTTTTTTTTTAAATTTCTCAATATAGTAGTTGGTCATTTTGTGGATAAACATTTTCTTTTGTATTATATCTTCCACAATTACAGTTAGATCAGGTACATCTAGAGCTCTACGGAACCGGACGAACGAGGTGCATATTTTGACAACCTAGAAAAGTGTCACGGAAAAAATTTTGGCCGGGATTTATGGAAAATGTGCAGTATGTCTGATCCTGTCCATCTTGGGCTTTGCGGATCTGCGCGGACGTGGCGAAGATTTAGACACCGTAAAATATTTTGTCACGGATTTTTACAAAGGTCGCAAATATTGTCCGATTGTGTTCATCTCGGACTCTACGGAACCGCGCGAATGAGGCTTAGATTTTGACGTACCCGAAAGTTGCCCAACAACGAGGTCTCAATTACACTTTTTTTGTGGGGGCCTAGGTGGTGTTTGGGAAATGGAAATTAAGACATTTTATCTATATCTTGGGGCCATGTCATTTTTGGGGCGATTCCAATGGCGGTAGGGGGTCGCATCAGAGGTTACGGCCCTTATACTGGATAATTTTCTTTTAAAATGATGGTCATTTTTGGGAAATCCCAAAAACATTGTTTCTTTTAATAGCTCGGCATTTTTCGGCCGAACGGGTCCATCTTAGGCACTACATAACCGGACGGACAAGGCAAAAATTGTTCGTACCGGAAAAGCGTCCCGAAAAATTTGACGTCCCGAATAATTTCGAAAAATTGTCTAAGTGGGTAAATTTTTTTAACACCTGGGGACCGATTACAGTCTACTAGAGTCCCGAACAACTGAACTGTCCCAGGAAAACATTTCTCACACTTTTACACAAAAGGCGTATAAATGATCGGATTTCGAAAATCCCCTTGCACAGTTACTGTACTTAGAGGCGGCGGACAGCGTCCGGCGGCGTACCGAAAGTGTCCCAGAAAACAAATTTGTCACAGGACTTCGAATAAACGACAAACGTGACCCGCAAACTACCGTATCGCGGCCGTACGCGGACCGATTCGAAATTTTGTCGCGTCAACGAGGTTTTCCAACAACGAGGTATTCTGAGTACGAGGTTTTCCACGCCCTCCGCGTAGCGGCTTCAAGCCGCGCGTGAGCGCGACTTGTTTAGTATTAATAGGGGATAAGTTTTTTTTGGTTTAGTCTTTGTTTCTTGAACACTTGCTATGCTTGTGCCCCTGTTCTCTGTGTGTAATTTACTTGCGGAACTCTCGACATCTCTATGAGATTGAACATTGGTGCAGTTCTGAGTCAATTTGTTATGTTTACATTATATTCGGTGCTGTATTTAATCACATGTAATTGGTGGAACTTGTTTGTGATATATAATTGGAGAAAACTAAACTAAACTTTATAGAGAGTCACAAAATAAGGCTCGCGGACCGCCTGTTGCCAGCCCCTGATGTAACACATGGATGGCCAGAAGTTGGTTGTAAGGCATATGTTGAATCCGATAAAGTAGTCGAGTAACTAAAATTGTCTGGTCTGCTTCTTCGAAGATGAAAAGTTGTGTCGATTTTGTGTTGGTATTTAGGAAACAAGAAAATGCACAAGATCATCAAGAAGCTTTGACTCAAAACAACAGAGTTCTAGAAAGAAAAAGTTTTAAAACACACAAAATAAATAAAAGAAAAAGTGTTCAAAAATTTGAAATTGCATTTTTTCGAGGTCTTTGTCAAAACATGCGCTATTGGCCTTACGTTACTCTCCAATGGAGAGGTTGAGACTGCTTGCTGGTTGGTTCGTTGATTGGTTGTGATTGGTTAGTTGGGTTGCTTACATGAATTGTGGAGTCAAAACGTCACAGGCATCTAAGAGGAATTAAGTTACCCCCCTCCCCCCACCACTTTTTAGTGGACATGTACATCCGGCATTAGAAGTAAATCAAGGGTTATCGTTATCTACAATACCCAGCCCTTGATTTACTTCTGATACCGGGTGTACGTTTCATTGAAAAACAAGAACTGAACTTCGTTTCTTCCTGAAGAACGGGGCCAGTATTTTTTTGCCAGTTCCTTCAATAATTGTCCTTTTTAAAACTACCATTTTAATTAAACCAGATTGCTGAGTATAGGGAATATTCTATTTTTTCGTTACTGCTTCGGGAGGTCACAGGTTCGAATCCCGTCGAGACCCGCAATCCTGACCGTAGGTATCTTCCGAGGTTTTCCTCAACGTGTATTGCGGGCTAGTCAACTTCTCGTCTGCAGGCTCACAATAAAACGTTCACGAAATTATTGCACCCGGATTGCTCAATTATTCACCCCCTTTTATTTCGCGTCTGAAAAAATTAATCCCCCCCCCCCCATGCAGCAAAACTGATGTTTTCAAACAAAACTTGTTATTTATTGCACTCAAAATGCATAATCTTGCACTCCTATTTGGTATAGTGCTACGAACAGTGCATCATATCGGTTCGAACCAAAATTAAAAAAACGATATTTTTCCTGAACCGAAAACCGTTATACCGAACCGTAAACCGAAATTTGGAATTTCAGTTTTCGGTTACGTTTCAGTTTATTTCGGTTAAACAGTTTTGCATCACAAAGTTTCAAAATCGCAAAATTGCAAAAGAAAAGTGATCGATTTTCCCTTCAACTATAGTTCAACTTATACTTTCATTCGTAAGTTCATTTTGCCAGTGTATTCGACAGTATAGAGATTGTGGCCACATTTTTAGGACTTACGCCAACCAGTGGCTGAGTGTGAAACGTCGGGCAACGTGTTGTGTCATGGGTACAATAACAGATAGGAGGGCTCTCATTGTCGTGCTACATAATGAGGAATGACATAAGAATTAATAATCCGTTGGGAGGCAAACAATATAAATTCAAAATTCCCATACATATCGCACCTTAAAACCTTTGTTTTTACTACTTCCCATTAAAGTACGACATATTGCACCCTTATTTAACTACCTGTAATCAAGTTTTATACAATTGCATGAAATAAACTTAAACATATACACATTTTTTGGAACCTTACTGCAATACTCCTCAATAAAAGTGGTATTCATGTAAATGATTTAAATGCTTGTAATTTACCGTTATTCTTTCATCCTTCCATTTAAAGTACCATGCATGTACGCAGTTAACACGAACAGAGGTACATTGTATCACAAATAGAATAAAATATTAGTAATGTTCAAGTATGCACTCACTATAATTATTACAGATTAATTCAGACACAATTTGTTGGCAATATTAGTTACTGTATATTTCTAGGTGTACTTATTCGCCAAACTTCATGCAGGAGCGCTCTAGCGGCAAAAGTGTTAACTATATCATCATATGAGAGTCGCACGCCATGACGGTTGCTCACTATGACAGTTGCCCCACTATATAAATGTAATTTAAAATAGAGATTATGGCAGTTGCACAGAATTATTTTAAATATAAAATATTTTACGAAACCAGGAGCAACTGACATAATGACGAACTGTCATAGAGGGATTTGAAATGAGTTTTCAACATTAACATATGGCCTGCTAGTACAGTCGCACACTATATCAGTTGTTAAAAGGTTCGCCTTAATAATTAAATTAAATAAAATATTAGAACGATTGTCATAGTGAGCAACTGGTATAATATCGACAAGATAGTTTTATTCGCTCATGAAATAGCCTATGGACAGTTGTTGTTATAGCAGTTGATTCTATAACAGTTGCACAAATAAACAGTTGGAAGGAAATTAAATAAAATAAGATATATTTGAACGACTCACAATTGAGCAACTGACCGTCCATAAGAAACAAGGGCTATGTCATTCCCGTTTATACGGTTTGCACACTCAAAAAGGCAACATTCAATTTTCAAGACTGGCATAATGTGCAAGTAGGTGGGCAACTGTTATAACCAACGTGTAATGTATTTTAAATGGTCTTAAGGTCAATCGTTATTAGACAGTTAAATTGTGACAGTCGAGCGTAGTCGTCGAAGACACCAGCAATATTTTGTATTATTTCAATGGGCAAAGGCAATCAGTAATCGATTTCATTGCCCCAGTAAGTCTGGGATCGATCCTTGGGTCGGGGCAAATTTAAAAAAATCTATAACACAATAATTTATAATTTATTTAAATAACATTACTGTTATTATAAAAATTATTAGTTATTTGCATATAATTAATACGTAACGTCGTTAATACGTTCTGGACCAGTAATACCAAGGATAGTAATACTGTACAACTACAAATCACACATTTAGTAAAATGTGTTATAAAATCGATAGGGAAAATTCTTTCGTCCGTCCATGGGAGCTGAATACTATTTATAACTCCATGGTCCGTCGCTCAGGAGGAAGCGAATTTTTACAAAACCCGTCTCCCTCCTTGAGCAAAAAAACGCATTGGTTTTCGACTTCCCGTCGTGGCTAGGGTCGTGAGGGAGCTTTTCAAGCCTGCGTTTACTCCGGGTTGCTAACATTGTTTTGGGCAAATACCAAAACACTAACATTTGTGATTCACAATCATTAATGGTTTCAGGATTTACACAAAATGTAAAGCATACCGTGCATCAGTAAGATCCTTTTTCCCGATTTGGGAAATGAAAACCGGGGCACCTCTTTGCGAAAAACTCGGATGGCGCGTTTCATTGTTTTTGCTCTCGTAGCAAGCCACACATGAAATGGATAAAGGAACATAAATACACACGATCCCTTCATAAAGGGTATACTAAATATTTAATAGCTTGTAAATAAAGCTCAACAAACACACGTACAAATAAGGCCTACATGTCGTAATAAAAACTAGCCCTAGGCCTAAACTCACGCAGTAGCCTAGGCTAGGCCTACAATGCAAACATAGGCCTAGGCTAGGCCTAGCTCTCTTCTCAGGTGGAAAACCCCTCTCACTACTATATCCCCCGGGGAAGCTCTCGTCGCAAGATAAGCCTGGAAGAAGAACATAAGCCCAGGAATAACAATCCTATGCGTCGTGATAACGAATTTGGGGGGGGAAAATCGGTTGAAAGATGATTGCATTGCGAATTCTATTCTACACCCAACCATCTTTGTCAGTCAGCTGTGGTGTGAGTTGGTTGGATCGTACGCGCATCTCGTACTGCGCAGACGGCAGTGTCAAGATTATTGCCGCATCTTTCTCTCTTGCACTCACTCGTGGCAGGGGGCGCGACTCGCCGAGGGACGGAAGCACGTGATAGCTTACAACGCGCTCTGTCGTCAACTCCAATTACTCTTTAGGCAGCGGGCACGCTCCGCGGGACAGCCCGCAACCACGTAGCGCGTAATTTAAAACTGGTGAATTAGCCTAAAAACGGCGCGAAATATACCCGGATCTTAAAATCGCTCCGGTATTTCTGAACCGGGTACCCGAGGGTCATCCCTACTCGTAAGGCATGCCTACAAATGTATGCGAGTACATTTAAAAAAGTGCGGCGCGGCGTCTGTAATTATTTTTATATTTTATTTACGTATTAAAACTTTATTTTTTTTTTTTTTTTTTTTTTTTTTTTTTTTGGGGGGCTGGGTTAAACACGGAACATCGGATAAGAGGAGATCGGATAAGAGGGATCTTACGTACATAGCATTAATATCAATTCTGATTTATTGGATATTTCTATTCTAAACATACAAACATCATATTATTATTCGATTCGCGAATACCGGTCGTTACTTATAGTACGATGATGTTTTTTATGTGAGCCGTAGCGGTTCTAGTGGAATGGGTACCTCTACAAAAAAAAATTATGAATGAATTATTTTAAAATTTAGTTGCAATATTTTTAGATGACATATATTTTGAAATGATTGTAACTTGAAACCCGATTGTAAGACAGAGATGACTGTACAACTGTGAGTTCACGACATAATGGATGAGCGTAGAGAGCGTAGCGAGGGGGGGGGAAGGAGATTCCTTCTACTACACTGGAGAAAAAACCCGGGAATGTTTTTTTTTATTTTGTGTGTTTGTTAACACGATTCCGCTAAACCGATACCCCAATCCATTGCTATGAATTTTCGGTACCTTCGAAATCTCTGAACTTAAAACTGCCACTTTAGGGTACAATCGAAGAAATTTTTTTAAATATCGTACTTTTACGATTTTTTCGTTTTTAAAGGGTGCGATATTTTCGTGACTTAGGCCGATTTTGACCAGGGGGTTGGGCTACAACTTCATATTTTACATGGACTTGGTAATGGTGATGTATTGCTTTTCTGTAAGAAAAAAATAAAAAGTTAGCTAGAAATCCATAAATAAAGGTTTTAATATGATTTTTTGGGGTTTTAAATAATGACCAGAGCTTCCAAACGTTTTTTAGGGCGCGTTGTTGGATGAGCGTAATTTTTTAAAACAAAAAAAAATCGTAAATCTGCGATTTTTATGAGAAATAATTTTTTGATTACGCTCAAAATTCACATGAATATATAATTTTTTAAATTAAGGTTCTGTGAAAAAATCATTACAATTGGATAAAGATGTCGGTGTTATAAGCCAAAGAAATTTAAAAATCGAAAAAAAAATCGTAAATTACGATTATCACGAGAAATAATCTTTTCGATTGCGCTCAAATTTCACACGAATAAAATAATTCATAAAATTAAGGTTCTGTGAAAAAATCATTACTATCGTATACAGCATGTGGGTGTTATAATCGAAGAATTTTTAAAAATCAAAAAAAATTGTAAAATGCGATTTCATGAGAAATAATTTTTAGATTACGCTCAAATTTCACACAAACTATTAAATCATAAATAAAGGTTCTGTGAAAAATCATTAAAATCGAATAAAGATGTTGATGTTATAATTTCGAAATTTTTAAAAATCGAAAAATCGTAAATTGCTTTTTTTATGAGAAAAAATTTTTTTCGATTGCGCTCGAAAAGTGCAGTTTAAGTTCAAGATTTCGAATCCTCCATAAAATTTCATTGCAATTGGAGTAGGGGTTTACCCGAATGTGTTAACACACACACAAAATACAAAAAAAAGAAAGAAAGAAAAAAAAACATTCGGATTTTTTCTCCAGTGTATTGAAATGAATCTTGCTTCGCTCGCTACTTTCATCCAACGATTTAACAATTAACATAAAAATTTTGACAAAAATCACCTACAATCATTAAAAAAACACTTGCAAAGAAAGTGGTCTACGCAACAAAACTTAAAAAGGCTCATCATCACGCGGCGGGATTTAAAGCGTTTTCAAGGTTAAAAATAAATTGATTCTGTGTCATCTTCATCAGCATACTCTTGTGGGGGGTTGCATCAGTTATGCACCCATTGTAGCCCCGGGTTTGCTTAGAACGAGTACAATAAATTGGGGGGGCGTTTGATTTTTCGCGGGTTTTTGGGTTTGTGAATTACTGGGGCAGTACAAAGTAACAAAACCCTTGAAATGGCATGTTGAAGATTATGACGTACGTACGTCATTCACTGAACTTTTGGATATGGGTATTTGTTGATAAATTAGAGCCAAAGGTCGGGGTTTCACGCATGTAAGTGTCAGGGGTAGGAAATTGTGGACACCCCTTACGCTTCTTGTCAAGAGGACCAGTGTTCAAGGCTTCGGGCGCAAGTACTTTCGTGGAAAAATAAGGGGGGGGCTAACTATGGGCTAACTATGGGGGCTTTGAAAAAATTTTTTTAGTGCTTGTGCGTTTAGAAAAAAGCGATAGCTGAATGCAATACCAAAACATTGTAGTTCGGGGTTGCGTTTTTTTTTTTTTTTTTACATAGGCATAATAATTGATTGTAATTGCTTTTACATAAATTTAGAAAAATTTTACTGTGTGCGGGTAAAATTTATTTCAGGGTTTCGGGCGATTTAACGGGCAGCGGGGTTTCGAGGGCCGTGTCCACGTCTTACGACGTGGACACGGCAAGTACGCATTTACACTCGCCTGTATATAGATTTCCTTTACCTTTGCGAAGAAACCTCTAGCAACGGGTTTCCGTTTCTTCTTTTTGACATTTTGATAACTGCACATGGTGTTTAGGCTACACAGATCTCTGTGACTCACTGCTAAAGGGATAGAGATTGCGATTTTATCAATGAGCACGGAGCGAGCACAAATTTCTTCTATTAGATTGTGAAAACAGCAACTCGGCAGTGAGATCGGAAGATTAGGACTCCGCCCCTACACCCCCTGCCTGAGAATCACTATAGACCGTTAGGAGGCTCATACCCCCCCCCCCCCCCGAAATTAATGCTGCTATGTCATCTTAAAGGAAAAATTCTGCTCTTTCCATTTCTGCCTGTTTGCCTCCGGGAGCTGGAGCGTTTAGACGGTAGGTGTGTCCAAAGTCAGATATTTATATATAATATAATATTTTAATTTGTTGCAACGAAATTGCTAATATTTGAGCACCCCTAACATCATACACCATGTAAAAATAGAATCAAATTATGGGTTTGTTTTATTATTATCATTTCAGGGTTTTCCAAAATCAAAACTGAACGATAGACTTGTGCGGCTTTCCTTCCACCGTACCAATTTGAATACAGTGAAATATAATGCTGCTATATGACATTTTAATTTGAAAATTATGCTCTTTCCATGCCCGTCTTTTGCGTACGGCAGTTGGGGCGTTTAGAAGATAGGGGGGTCCAAAGTCGCGTATACATACACAATTAATATTTTGATTATTGCAAGTTATTCAAGAAATCACCCAAAAATTTTAGCACAACAAACATCACACACCATGTAAGAATATAAAAAGCCAGCGGTTTTGCCGAGTTCGTTTAACCGGGTTTTCCCACTCGAACACCGAAGTTAAGCAGAATTTGGGGGAGGTCATGGGTAGAGTGGGTGACCGCTATACCCTGAAACTCACGTGTTTCCGCTGGTTAGAGCAGATGGAGGGTTCGAAAGCTAGTGTACGGCTTCGTTATCCTTGTCGTCTTGTCGGCAGTCCGGGTTAGTGGAGGAACCTATATGACTGTCAAAGTTACACCGTCCTGTCGGATGGGACGTTAAGCCGTTGGTCCCCTTGGTACTTTTCGAAAGGAGTAGGCTACGTGCCGGTACCGGGTTTCCCCTCCTCCCTTCTGTTCATACTTCATCCTCATCTATCACCACTCATCGTCTCGATTAGCCAAAGTGCATAAATATGAGACGTTAAGCAATATTCAATCAATCAATCAATCAAGAATATAAAAAATGACGCATTTGATATAATCAAATACAGGGTTGTCCAAAATAGGAGATAAAGTTTGGGAAAACGCTGCTTCCCTTGTACATACAATTTATTGTTTACATCACGTATATTAATGCAAACATGGGGGAAAATTTTTTTAAAATGACTGGCGTGGAGAAGAAGGTGTGTAGCTTACGGACAGAAATTAATGTATTCGGACAGCTTGTAGTTTTATCCGAGAAACACAACATTAACATTGAAGAAGCTCTCTCTTATCCTCGAGGACCTGCACCATGGTCATTGGCCGCAGCCGACGGATTTCTCGTGAAAACGAACATGTATTAACTCCTTTATCACCTTCAGAAAATGTCACCTTCAACGCCATCATTTGACGTCAACAACGCAGTGTTAATGATGGTGATGGAAATGCGGTTTTGCAAAGTCTTGTTCGTGTATAAGCATGTATAACTACAAAGCTATCTCCAACTAGTTCCAGCTGCTTCATGCAATATCTACCTCCAGCTATGTCTAGCAATGTATAACTACCAAGCTATCTCCTACTAGTTCCTGCTGCTTCATGCAATATCTACCTCCAGCTATTTCTAGCAATGTATAACTACAAAGCTATCTCCAACAAGTTCCAGCTGATTCATGCAATAGCTACTTGCCAGCTTTGTCTAGCAATGTATAATACAAAGCTCCATGCAATAGCTACCTCCAGCTATGTCTAGCAATGTGTAACTACCAAGCTATCTCCTACTAGTTCCAGCTGTTTCAAGCATTAGCTACCTCCAGCTTTGTCTAGCAATGTGTATAACTACCAAGCTATCTCCTACTAGTTCCAGCTGCTTCATGCAATAGCTACCTCCAGCTATGTCTAGCAATGTGTATAACTACCAAGCTATCTCCTACTAGTTCCAGCTGCTTCATGCAATAGCTACCTCCAGCTATGTCTAGCAATGTATAACTACCAAGCTATTTCCTAATAGTTCCAGCTGCTTCATGGCAATAGCCCACCTCCAGCTATGTCTAGCTATGTATAACTACCAAGCTATCTCCTACTAGTTCCAGCTGCTTCATGCAATAGCTACCTCCAGCTTTGTCTAGCAATGTCTTGCTATAAAGCTATCTCTAGCGTGTTCTAGCTGCTTCTTGCAATAGCTACCTCTAGCTTTCTCTAGAAATATCTAGCATGTTCTTGTCAATTTTGGGGATTCCCAGGCATTTCTGGCTATATTTATTCCTTGGGACCCTAGCAATTTTTATTTGTCTAGCTAGTTCCGGCTAAAAATTTTGGTAGATATTGCTAGAATTAGCAAGAATTTTTAGCAGGGCATTCATTTGCGATTTTATGTGGTGGAAATCGACCTTGTAACCTCCCAAATCAGAGTACCGTACGCCAGCACGTAGCGACCAGTAAGAGGGACAAATGAGTGTGTGAGAACTGGGAAGGGGGAGGGAGGCGTGAAAAAAAAAGGCTAATTCCGGGAACTATACGAAAAAATATGGCATCCTGCTATTGCAGAAGGATCGTAGTTGAAAGTGTGTCGTGGTTATGAACTTATGGGTGATAACTGATAACACAATTTATCTTGTATCGATGTTATTTAGTTACTAGTTTTGAAATCATCATGTATATAATGAAAAGACAACAGAAGTGGTTCGAAGCCTTACAAGACAACACGGTGTCCGAGCAAAGCGGAAAACAACAGTGGAGTCGTGTGCAGTTTGTGTTTATGGTTATGAAAACAATTTATCTTGTATCGATGTTATTTAGTTACTAGTTTTGAAATCATCATGTATATAATGTGTTTGCGAATAATTTGTAAATAGGGGAAATACACCGAATTCATAATGGGTCGTTCAAGGGCGCGTTCGCGAAAGCGCACTAAACTTGGGAAAAACCAGATCCAAATCAGAACTCGCCGCATGGGCCAAAATCACGAAACAAAACTAACCTAATAAGTGTCAACAAAAAAGAACAAGATGCAAATTTGCTAATACTGTGCGAAGGTAAAACCGATACGAGTGTGACGTGCCAAGAAAGCAATAATATAAATACCAGTGATTCGAATAGTTTACAAGTAAACGTGGAAGTTGTGGAAGGCTACACTGAAAATCACATTCGTCACATCCTGTGCTCATCCAAAGGTAAGGAAGGCAACTGTGTATTATGTAATTACAAAATTATCAAATTTGTATTAGAACAATATAAAATGTAGCAAATTTAAACGCACTAGCCAAATAACTTCTGTGCTTACATTCTAACTTCTGTCAATAACAGTGAAACGAAATCAATTTTCTTATTAACAAACCCATCATAATTACTAGTTGAAATGTTGCTCGAAACAGGTGCAATATAACAGACGCTCCCCCATCCGCCATGGTCTATAAAATCACTTTTGTTTTTAAAACAAAGTTTGTCAGTACACCACCATACTACAGATTCTGTTAGTTTTGTGTGAATAATTAAATACTCAACACTATTTTCTAGATAGCGTAATAACGTGGAAATAACGCGGAATTAAGTATACTTTTCAGTACCTAAGCCAGAATGTGTAAAATCGGGTTTGGCCTCGAAATCACTACATTCGTTGCAGTAATCGCAACATTAATTGATGCATACGAACAAGAAGAATGAATTGCTACTTTCATAACATTTTATTTTACCATTATTCTATTCTAAGACAATGGTGATTCTTACCCTCGTCTTCAGTCGGGGGCGATTTCTACCCTCGCTGCTGCACGAAGCGATCGGTTTGTTTGGTACACACTAGTGAGTGTTTTGTTTTCTTTCTCTTTTATCGTTTTTTTCATTGAATTACCATGTATTCTACCCCACGACCTGTTCCCGTACTCGCAATTACGTCACGTATCAACACACTTAAATGCGTTTTGACCGCACGTTCTCTAAACCGTCCGCAGCCGAAGTCCACGAGTGGATTTTCTCGATATTACGCCTGGAAACCATCGTCAGTCACTGCTATACAGTTGATGGCGCTAAGCAGGCTGTCTACATAAAACTAACCGGGGATCGTCTGTGTGAGGAGCTCCTCACTAATCTAGGGAGTTCTGTTCCTTTCCGCCATGCTGATGGTTCTGTCAGCAAAGTTGCTATCGGCCATGCTGACCTAGGCTACAGGCAGATCCGAGTTTTTTAACCTGCCACTCGAGTTCTCGAATGAGCGTCTTCGAGAGTACCTTCGTTCCTACGGGCTGGTGCGGGACATCGTGGATGAGGTGTGGTCCACTTCTTACAGATACCAGGTGAAGAACGGAGTACGTACGGTTAAGATGGACCTCACGAAGCACATCCCGTCCTATTGTAACAGTCGGGGGCATACGTGCGCTGGTGACCTACGAGGGACAGACGAAACGTGTTCTATTTGTAACGCTAGCGACCACTTCAGGGCTGATTGCCAGGCTAGGCGCCCTGTGCAACTGCCCTTGATCGACCGTACAAAAAACACGTGGGCGAATCTGTCGCAGCCCTCGGCGGCCACGTCAGCTTCGACGTCTCAAGATCTGGACATAGGCCTTCAACTTGCAGCCACGCCAGTTCCAACCCTCGCCGACTTGACCTCGCTAATACCGCCCTCGCAAGCTACCCCTGATGTCGCTGTGTTGTTGTTCAGTGATGACCAAGAAAGTGATGAAGCCTAGTGAGTCTGTTAATCAAATAGTTCCACTCCCTGCTATTTCAATGGAGGTCTCCTGCTCCTCTAGCAGCGAGGTGCCAGAAGACAACCGTAAACGGCGTTCCTCTCCTCCTGCTGAACAACAAGTACCAAAGAAGCATGTTATCCGTAAGGTGAAGGGAAATGGAGCTTCTCAGCGCTCGCGCTCCCTCTGTAAACCTGAGACCCATCTGGTGCCGACTCTGTCACCACTAGTTTGGAGCTTCCATTTGTTGCCAACGCTCTCACCCTAGTGCGGAGCTTCCAGATGCTGACGACGTTGTTACGCCAAATATGGAGCAACGGCAATCTAAGGCTACCCGTGCACGCAAATCCCGTGTGTGGAGTGAGGAAGTGGAACCAGGTACCACCTGCTCTTAGGGGATGACCCTCAACATAGGCTTCGCCAACTGTAGAGGTTTCTCTCGCAAGAACCTCTAATTGAGAACCTGTGCACATCAGAGCGCCTTCACATTCTCGGTGTTGCAGAAACTTGGGCCTCCTCTCGCCATAATCTCCGTCTTCCAGGATTCGCGTCTTTCCGTAGGGATCGGGTCTGCCTCCTGGTCAACAGCCTCGGGCGGAGTGGCCTTATTCCTGCATCCAGAACTTCCGGCTACTCAAATTACTCCTCCACTGCAATTCCGTCAACTCGAAGTCATTCTCTGCTCCGTTCGGAGCCCACTCGGTCCGATTTTGATCGTCCTTGCATATTTCCCGCCTACCATTTCTATCGCCGCACACATAGACTTCTTTGAATACGTGGCGTCATTCCAAACTTCGTGTTCATGGGAGACTTTAATGCTCGTCATGTGACGTTTGGAGATACTTCCTCCAACACTAATGGCTCCACTCTGGCTGATCTACTTGTTGACCTTCCAATGTATCGTTGTTACAATACGTGTCCGACGTACATTGGCCCCAATGGGATCCTCAATACCAGACCACATTCTTGTAAGTGACCGTCTATCTGGTCGGCTTGGCGACGTCGTCATCGGCCCATCAATAGGCAGCGACCACCTCCCACTTGTAGTTTCCTCGAATGTACTTCCTCCCCACCTATCCGCGAACGGTTTAAAAATAGTCGAGGATTTCCACAACGCTGACTGGCGTCGTTACGGGACTCGGCTTCTCCCAGAGGAGGTTGATGCTACGTCGTGTCCAGCACTTAGACCACAACGGAACATTTGGTGCAGTACTGAAGAGGGCTGCGGCTGTTGCGGTCCCGGTACGTGCGATCGACACTTACCGCCCTGCTCTACCTGGTCATATTGTTGATCTCATTCGTCAGAAAAGGAGAATTTATAATGCCTTTAAGGTTGCTCGTGATCCTGACCTCAAAACAGAGTGGAACCGATTGAATGCTCTTGTTTGCCGCAGCATTGTTCAGTTCCGCGAGCTTCAGTGGACGGTCGTTTGCGAGTCGCTGGACTACAAGGACGGTTCCTCATTTTGGCGCACCTTCAAGCGTATCACGGGCCAGTCCACTCGCGCCAACGGACCCCTCATTGTCAATGACCGAGTGTGTGCGTCGTCTTCCGACAAAGCGCAGGAGTTTGCGTCTTCTCTTGAGGGAGTTTTATCAGTTTCCCGAGGACGCACTCTTTGATGACGTCTTCAGAGAGAGGGTCGAACTGTCTCTAGCACACACGAACCGTCCTTCGCTTCTCATGACATCATCCCAGATGAAGAAGTTCTCCACCCCGACCTCGTCCGGGATATCAGCGCGGAGGAAGTTCTGTCTGCTATACAACACGGACGGAGCTCATCGCCAGGTGCTGATGGTATCACCAGACTGATGCTTCGCCAGGTCCCTGCCAGTTCGTCTCTCACCTCGCTACTCTCTTCTCTGGATGCCTCCGTTTGGGCTACTTCCCTCCCAGTTTAAAATCTGCTGTCATCGTCATGATTCCAAAGAAAGGACAGCCACCAACGAATCTCGCTAGTCACCGGCCTATTAGTCTCTTGAACGTTGTGGCAAAGGTTCTTGAGAAAGTGATTCACTCCAGGCTGGTTGCTTTCGCTGACCGCCTCCACATCATCCCCGAGTCACAGTCCGGCTTCCGAACAGGTCGCTGCACGACAGACCCCCTCATCAAGCTGGTGACGGAGGTTTCAGGGGCGCTAAACGATGGCCAGTGTGTGCTAGCTATTTTTCTGGACATATCACGCGCCTTTGACAAGGTTTGGCATGACGGGCTGCTGCAACTAAGAGTCCCTTTTGTAATGGTGCGCTTCATCCGAGCTTTTCTCACGGGACGTCTCGCTTGTGTGCGTGTTAACGATCAAGTATCCCACTCGTTTACCCCTCTTTCTGGCGTGCCTCAAGGTTCGTGCCTCTCTCCTCTTCTCTACCTGATCTACTGCCACGATATTCCTTCTCCCTTGTCCCGATACCTTGCCTTAGCCCTCTATTGGTGCAAAGGGCGCACAGCGAGAGAAGTCTTCCGCCGTCTACAGCGCCAAATTAAAGCTCTTGAAGCTTGGATGTGTCGTTGGCGTGTATTGCCGAACGCCTTAAAGACACAGCTTATCCTTTTTTCACCACCGGCACAAACACGCAGAAAATGTCTCAACGACCACTCCGTCAGTCCATCTCACTTTGGGGCGCTACGGTGTACCCTAGTCGGTTTGCCAAGTACCTTGGAGTAACCTTTACAGACATTTTGAACTGGGGTGCTCATTGCCGTGACGTCATCAACCGTGCGCGGTCGAGACTAAATTTACTCGTGATGCTTCGTGGGCGACTTTCTGGATGCAGTTTCCGCACTCTACGGCACACTTATAAAACTTTCATCCGTCCCCTCTTTGAATACGCGGCCCCGGCGCTGACACCCGTCTTTGGAGGATGTCTCCAGCAATACTTCTCGCTGGAGCGAAGAATCCTTCGCCGCATCGCGCGGCTTCCTCCGATGACGCGAAATGAAGACGTGTATGCCCAAACCGGCGTCGGTGGTATCAGCGCTCGACTCGACACCCTCGCAGGGGCTTACGTGCAACGTCTTCAAGCAGGCGGCAGGAATGAGCTTCACGACCTCGTTTCGCGTCCTCGAGTCTTCAGACCTCTACCGCGATTCAAGTACCCCCATCCGCCTTTTTGCCTTTCAATTTGTCTAACTTTATAAATGTCATGTTCTCTTGTTGTTTTTCATGTAATGTTTAATTTGTAACTCTGTTATCACTGTGTTAGGTTACAGAGGGCACACTTGCCCTGCATTAGCCTTCCTGCCTCTGGCAGGTAAAATACAATAAATTATTAATGGTGATTGTTGTCACTACTCAGTAGTCACTTTACGCTGTTATTATTGAAATCTGGACATTCGATGCATGAACACGTACACACACCCGTATAATTGAGACGAGTAAAGTAAAGTAAATATGGGTGGGTGACTGATGTAGGCCCAGATTTGGGTTCGTGGTATCTAAAAATATGCATATTGGGTTTGACTGATTTTGTGTTATATTGTTGTCTAGTACATGTTATACAGCACGATAACGTGGTTTTTATTTTTAGATAACCCCGTAACACGTATTAACTATTCATCGAAACTGAGATTTTTGGGGTCAAATATGCTGCCCAAAATCAGCCCGTTCTATGGAATGTTTTTTGCCCGAATAGCCGACCCCGATTACCGAGGGGTCTCACAATTCGTGATCCTCCGTACATTCAGAATGCAATAACTAAAACCAAATCACAGTGCGCTAAACGCAAACAGAAGCACATGCAACAAACTGTAAATCTGGAACAAATAGATTCGGACGAAGACATCCCACAACCAATTGTATGGTAATCACCACCTCAGTTAAAATATAGTAAGTACACATTGTAATAATATGGTTGAAGATATGTATTGATTGTGGCATTACGTCTAATAGTAATGGCATTATAAATTACTTATTATTTTATGGTAACTTTTTTCATTGCAGGTTAGAAGAATTTTCTCATCTCTGAATAATAGCCAGAAATAGAAGCCGTTTGCAGAAAACATTTCAAGTAAACCTTGGAAACAAAGCCGTACATTTATTTTATTATAGCGAGTGAATCGTCCACGAAAATATATTGCACGTAGGAAGTCTAGTAATTAACCAAAAAATGAATATTGCTAATATTTACAATTGCTCGCCAAGTCATGTGTTTTATTATATTTCCTTGTTATTCACTGTGTTATTATAATAATAATAATAATAATAATAATAATAATAATAATTATTATTATTATGATTATTATTATTATTATTATTATTATTATTATTATTATTATTACTGCCACTTAAATAAAATTCGTGAACTACAAAATAAGCTTTTACGCCAAATAAGACCTCGCCATTGTCAAACTCTATCGACTCGGGAGACATACCTCTTTTGCAACCTTCTTCCTGTTGACGGCTTTTTCACGTACCAACTTATTATAAAATTTACTTTAAAAATGATTATAAAATTCTTGTGCAGAGAAATAAATGCACACGTAATCAGGGAAAACAAAAATTTGCAATTCCGGGAAGTAATAATAAATACGGTCAAAGGCGCCTAGAGTGTTTAGTTCCCGAAGCTTTTAATGACTTACCTGATCAGTTATTAAACTTACTAAAATTTCCGAGGTCAAGCAAGAATAAAAATATATTTGTTGTCTCAATTGAGTGCTCTTACCTAAATCTGTTTTGCTCTTACCTTGTTCGAACTCATCCTTTACCTATATTTCTGACAAGTTTCTGAATGTTTAAGAACAAAAGCCTTGAAGTTGTGTAGTGTTTATTTTTTTTTAATTTTTAAGTTACGGTTAATCTACCTCAATTTGTTTATTTAATGTTTGGATTTGTATATTTTTTTTTCATAATGATCCTTCTTCTGTGGTTGTTTTTGTGTAGTTTATTTGATGTTGTTTATTCCACAGATGAGCCCGCATAATGGGCTTTGTGGGTTTCCATGAGATGTAACAATGTTAATTTGTGTTTTGTGAAAATAAATAAATCGAATTGAATTGAAAAAAAAATTATTATTATTATTATTATTATTATTCTACTGCTAGCCGTCCGCCATGGATCATATTGTTGGGGCACAGGTCCTGAGGCATGCCTGAGTGCCACATTCAAGGCATGTTTTGTTTGTAATTGCCCTTCATTTTTTTGTTGCTTTACGCCTCATATTTTTGCACCAATGCTAATCTAGACGATGAGTGGGTGATTATGAAGAGGAAAAACGTCACATGAGATCCAAGCCCTAGTCAGAATTCCAACCAGGAACGAGCAGAGACCGCGGTTTTCTATACCTGCGCCTAATCGTCCGCGGCCAAATACGCTGGCTAAATTGTCCACTCATCGATCGGAATAGTATGATTACAGTAATAAAGACGTAAAGCAAGTAGCACCGAGAAACATTATCATGATGATACACCTTATTACTAGTTCCCAATCACATCATTCGTGGTACTAGACTCCCAGTCCAAGCAAAACAAATTGTCAATCTGTTATTAGTGGGGTCTATAAGCTCCCATATATATAACAATCGTGCAAATCGTGAAGAAAGCATGAAAATTTGTGAATTTACTAATATGACCACAAGGAATCCAAAAATCGATGACCCCAAGTTGATTTCCTGTAACTTTGTTATTAATTGAATTAATAAAATTAATTGATTAATTAACCAACAAAAATTTTTTAAAGGAGACAACACAGTCGACATTGGTATCAAATGAAAGCTTATTTTACGGAGAATGAATAAATGAAAAAATATTTTAAAATTTATTAATTAATCATATAATTAATTGAATTTTAGTAATATTTTACCACTTTCGATTTATGTATAATTATGTACACCTAAAATTCTACCGATTGTCATACAATTTCACCCCTTTACTAACATAATGCCAATAAGTCCAAATTTTGATGGCCCCAAACAAAATTCCTTCAACTCTCAGATTAATGGATTAATGAAATTAATAATTAGATTAATACCAGTTAAATGTTTGACATTCACAAAACACAGTCAACTGATGTATCAAATAATAACAGAACAAGCATAAAAAAAGAGAAAAGTGATGGCCCCAAGGTCGGGTTCTTATCACTTTCCCATTAATTCAGTTAATTCAATTAACGGCAATTAATCACAAAAATTACAAAATTAATGTACAAAATAAACACAGCATAGTCGACTTGGATATCAAATGAAAGCTTATTTCACGAGTAAATAATGTGTGAAAAAATATTTTTCATTTATTAATTAATCATCCAATTAATTACATTTTAGTAAAATTATACCACTTTTGACTTTTGTATAACTGTTATGTATTCCAAAAACTTTACCGATTGTCATAAAATTTCACCACTTTAATAACATAATGCCAATTAATCCAAATTTTGATGGCCCCAAACGAAATTCCTGCAACTCCCAGATTAATGGATTAATGAAATTGAGAATGAGCTAGATTCCCTTAAAATTGTCTTAACATTCAATTATGCGCTACGATTGACAATTGTAGTATTAAAAACAATATGATCACAATAAACCTAAATAATGATTGGTCCAAACTGAATTCCACTTAATTATTATTAATTGAATTAATGGAATTAATTATATTTATTTAATTGATTAATCATCTAATTAATAAATTAATCATATAATTAATTACAATCTAGTAAAATTTTACCACTTGTGTTATGTATAGGTATAAAAAACTCCACCGATTGTCATAAAATCTTACCACTTTTACTTACACGATGTCAATAAAATAAATAAAATAATTATAGCACCAAACGAAATTCTTGTAACTTACATTTTATTAAATAAATGAAATTAAGAATTAGCTAGTTCACGTGCCACAGTCAACTGGTGTATTAAATAATAGCCAATTGTATGGTAATTAAGAACATTGACAGAATTTTATCAAGGCATATGTTTATTAATATGCTATCCGTTAATTACATTAAATTAAAGTGTAATTAATTTTGTAATGTTCTTAATTACCATACAATTGGCTATTATTTAATACACCAGTTGACTGTGGCACGTGAACTAGCTAATTCTTAGTTTCATTTATTTAATAAAATGTAAGTTACAAGAATTTCGTTTGGTGCTATGATTATTTTATTTTATTTTATTGACATCGTGTAAGTAAAGTGGTAAGATTTTATGACAATCGGTAGAGTTTTTGATACCTATACATAACCAAAGTGGTAAAATTTTACTAGATTGTAATTAATTAGATGATTAATTAATTAATTAGATGATTAATCAATTAACTAAATATATTTTTTCACATTTTAATTATTCATAAAAAAAGCTTTCATTCGGTTCCCAAGTCGACTATGTTGTGATCATCTACACATTTGATTGAAATAAATTTTTATTTTATTTTTTTATTTATTTATTGTTTTAACACATTGATGTGTTATAGGTTGCTAAAAGAGGGCATAGCCCCATTCACATTTTAGTGTCTAGCAACCTACTCAATACTAATACTAATACATTGCAATTAAATTAATTAAAAATACATTATACAATTATAGAAAACAATGTGTGTGTAGACATGTAAAAAGTGAGGGTGATAAAATTATGACAAACATGAATGGTATTGTAAATAGAATAAAATTATCAGGATACACCAGAAAAGAAATTTTTTAGTGCAGATTTGAAATGGCTCCGAGTGTGTAGTTCACGGATGTCCACCGGCAAATCATTCCATAATCTGCAACTCCGGTAGAAATATCCTTGTTGATAGGACGAAGTTCTTGCCTGGGGAGGTTCATGGTGACACCACGTCCGTACTCTTTCCACGATTGCAGATTTGAATCCTGTGAAATGGGTTGAGGTCAGTTGTACCATGAAGCATTCCCCAAAGAAATTGAAGATCTGTCGTTTTTTCTATACTCTTCTAAAGTTGGGATTTCAAGTTTTTCTTCTTGCTGTGGCACTTGAATTTTGGTGACTTGACATTTTTGCAATTAATCTAGTAGCTCTACTCTGCACACGCTCTAATTTGATTTTGTTGGTTTCTGAAGTTGGATTCCAAGCTGGACAAGCATACGTTAGTTGTGGTCTTACTAGTGCAAGATTCTCTTTACATTGACTTGGGCATATGCCAGATTTCGAGCAATAAAATATAACTGTCGAACGGCCTTTGCACGAATGAAATCTGTGTGTTTGTTCCACTTAAGATCTTTTGATATAATGATGCCGAGTAATTTTACATGATCCTTTGATTCAATTATTGAACCGTTAATGATATAATTAAATCTAAAAGGTGTTCTTGATCTAGTGAAGCAAATTTTTACACTCTTTTGTGGATTTAGTTTCATTTCGTTCTCACGACACCAAGTATTTACGTTGTTCAAATCGGATTGCAAAATATCAATATCATTTTTCGAGAAAATCTTTCTGTACAATGTGCAATCATCCGCATACTGACTCATATCTGAGGTGATACATTCGGGTAAATCCATCATAAATAAATTGAAAAATAGGGCCAAGAACAGATCCTTGAGGCACTCCTGATGTTACATCTATGAAGGACGATTCACCTCCTTGAAATACTACTCTTTGAGACCGACGTATTAGGAAGTCTTTTAGCCACTTATGTACGGGTCCAGTAATACCGTACTTTGAAAGTTTGTTGAGGAGAATTGAGTGTGAGATTTGATCAAACGCCTTTGACCAATCTAATAGTATTGCATCTACCTGTTTGCATTTGGAATCCTCTAGAGCATACTGCCAGTCGTCTACAACCTTTGTCAGTAATGTAGCACAAGATCTTCCCGGAATGAAACCATGTTGATTTTTATTAAGAATATTTGATGTCTTGATATACTGAATTATTTCCTTTGATATTATGCGCTCCATGGTTTTACATATAATAGATGTCAATGAAATTGGACGGTAATTCCTAATTACTTCTTTCTTCCCCGATTTAAATATTGGAATAACATTCGCTACACGCCAGTCGCTTGGCAGTGATCCATTACTCATCGAAAGATTGTACAATGCACTCAGTGATGGAGCTACTGATATAGCACAATATTTTAGTATGCGAGCAGGTATTTCATCTGGTCCGGTAGCAGCGTCGACTCTTAGCTTCGATAAACATTGAAATACATCATATGTTGTAAATCTAATATTTGGCATTGAATTTATTTTCTGTTGATTTAGTGGACAAGGATGACTTTTGTTGGAAGGAATGGAAAAGTTTTGTTGGAAGTTCTGATTAAAAGCTTCTGCTAATTTCCCTGGGTCAGACTCAGGAATACCATTTACAAGAAACTGTTGAGGTGATAAAGATCCACTTTTTGAATGTATATATCTCCACATTTTCTTACTATTAGTATTTGTCAAATCCCACAAATATTGGCTATGAGCATTACGTATCTCAGTTTTAACTTTATTTCTGAATTTTGTATATATTTGCCAATCCTGTTCATCTTGAGATTTCTTCCAGCGTTTGTATAATCTGTCCCTCTTTTTTAGTGATTTAACTATTTCCTTATTTATCCATGGAACTCTTTGCTTCCCTTGTATTGTGGATGTTGGTATAGCATCATGCACACATTCCCAGAAAATCTTCTTCCAAGCCGACCATGCCGTTTCAGTATCACAATTTGCTTCAAAATGTTGTGGCAATTTATAATCAAGATCAATGGTTAGCCTTTCCCAATCTGCTTTTGAATAATTGAGACATTTCTTATGCAATGTCTTGCGTATTGGTCTTTTCAAAGATAAGTCAACACTCACAGCCATGTGATCACTTACTCCCGGAACAACCTGAAGGCTGTCAACCATTTCAGGAGAGCTACATAAAACTAAATCCAGAATATGTTGAGTAGATGGAGTGATTCTAGTTGGTTCTGTCACTAGCTGTTCAAGAAATAGGTCATAAAATGATGAAAGAACTGATTCTGCAAGAGGATTTTCAGCAACTGGGGGCTTAACATTCCATTTAACAGCAATGTTAAAATCTCCCATAAGAAGCACTGCAGAAAATTCATGCTGAATGTCTTGAACCATTTTTAAAGATAAATTAAGATCTTCATTAATTGATTGAGAAGCGTTCGGTGACCGGTATGCTGAACCAATAAGAATGTTTCTATTTGCAATGGTAACTTTCACCCAAACTTTTTCAGCAGAGGTTATTCCATTAATTCAATTAATAATAATTAAGTGGAATTCAGTTTGGACCAATCATTATTTAGGTTTATTGTGATCATATTGTTTTTAATACTACAATTGTCAATCGTAGCGCATAATTGAATGTTAAGACAATTTTAAGGGAATCTAGCTCATTCTCAATTTCATTAATCCATTAATCTGGGAGTTGCAGGAATTTCGTTTGGGGCCATCAAAATTTGGATTAATTGGCATTATGTTATTAAAGTGGTGAAATTTTATGACAATCGGTAAAGTTTTTGGAAAACATAACTATACAAAAGTCAAAAGTGGTATAATTTTACTAAAATGTAATTAATTGGATGATTAATTAATAAGTGAAAAATATTTTTTCACACATTAATTACTAGTGAAATAAGCTTTCATTTGATACCCAAGTCGACTATGCTGTGTTTATTTTGTACATTAATTTTGTAATTTTTGTGATTAATTGCCGTTAATTGAATTAATTGAATTAATGGGAAAGTGATAAGAACCCGACCTTGGGGCCATCACTTTTCTCTTTTATAATTTTTTTTTTTTTTTTTTTTTAATGGGTTGACCTTCATTACCAGCAGGAGCCAAAGTTGTGGGAAATAAGTGGGTTTTTAAACAAAAACGTGGCTTGGATGGCTCTGCGCAATTTCGTGCCAGGCTTGTAGCCAAGGGTTACTCACAGTCCTATGGGATTGATTTCCACGAAACTTTTTCCCCTGTTGTAAGAAGATCTACGTTGAGGATGCTTTTTGCACATGCTGCAAATCTAAATCTAAAAATTGATCATTTTGATGTGAAAACTGCATTTTTGCATGGTGATTTAGATGAGGTAGTTTACATGAGTCAACCTGAGGGTTTTGAATCTACTGATTCTGACAAAGTTTGTATCTTGAGGAAGGCTGTTTATGGTCTTAAACAGTCAGCAAGAAACTGGAATGAGAAAGCTGACAAAGTGTTAAAGAATCTTTGTTTTACACAGGTTGAAGATGAAACTTGTGTGTACATAAAAGGTTCAGGCAAATCTGTAGTTATTGTAGCTTTATATGTTGATGATTTTTATGTATTTCACAATAGTGAAGATATGAAGGCAAAACTATTAGCTGAACTTCAACAACAATTCAAGGTTAAAGATCTTGGTGAGGCAAGTGAATGCCTGGGTATGAGAATAAGGAGGGATTGGAAAAAGGGGACAATTTTCTTGGACCAAGAACAATACCTGACAAGTGTTCTCGATTGTTTTGGTATGACTGATTGTAAACCTCAAGGGACTCCGATGGAGTGTGGGTTAAAAGTTTGGACACTCAAGGGAAAATCACTCGATGTACCATACCAAGAATTAATTGGATGCCTTCTGTATCTTAGTTCTAATACACCAGATATTTCTTATGTTACAAGTGTGCTCAGTCAATACAATACAAATTATCAGGATGTCCACTGGTCGCTTGCTAAACGTGTACTCAGATACTTGAAGGGTACAATTAGTCATGGACTAGTATTTCAGAAATCAGATAATTTTAAATTGGTCGGTTTTGTAGATGCCGGTTTTGTGAATGATGAAACGGATGGTCTTTCATACCGTGGTCAGGCATTCATGATTGGTAAATGTCTTGTTTCTTGGGAGAGCAAGAAGCTTAAGGAAGTTGTCTTAAGTTCTACTGAGGCGGAGTATGTTGCTCTGTCTGAGGGTTGTAAGGAAGCTTTGTGTTTAAGTAGACTGTATGCCCATTTGTTAAAAAAAGAATGTGAGACTGTGGAATTGTTTAATGACAATCAAAGTGCATTAAAATTATGTAAAAATCCTGTTTTCCATGGCCGCACTAAACATATTTCGGCAAAAGGTCATTTTGTACGACAGTGCTCTAAGAAAAATGAGGTTAATGTTAATTATTTAAGCACTAATGAGATGCCTGCCGATGTTATGACAAAATCTCTTCCACCTGTGAAACATTTTACTTGTTTGAGTGGATTGAATATGGCTCCAGCTTATGGGGAGGTGTTGTAATTTGTAATCTGGCGCCACTACTAGGCCTCTATGTATTATGTTTATAAGGCAGTGAGTGCACATCCTTTTCCTGTTTGTGTTCTTCTGTACCGCCATCTTTCTTGCTATTACAATAAAGCAATGTAGTTCTCTGAAGTATCAATATTTTACTGAGTAATCCTTCTTCCATCATACTAAAACTCAACAGTCATAAACATTTATAAAATAACAATATATTTGAATCTTTATTGACTAAGATTATGTAAGTTGTGTGTAGCAATAATCAACTATTAACGATGGGGGTCTGACAGTAGCACCTTTCAATATGCTCGTATGTGACGGCGATTGTTCTTAGCTCAGCAAGGTCAAAGCGGTCGAGATTCGCTTGATTATCGCTGGATAAGAGCCCGTTCTGCGCCGTAAGCGCACAGCCTGCAGAGGCGTCGGCGGTGAATACTATCTCACAAAAAGTGCAACAATCAATGCGACGAAGTTCACGTAAACGAAAAGTGTAAGACACAGTTTTGTAGAGAAAGCTTGTGCCCATCGATTGCTGCCACTCGTTATTTTTTTGGATTTTTTGTGTGATTTGTGATCGAGTTGAAAATGCGGTGTTACGATTTTTTGCGATTTTCTTCGATCAATTTTTAATGTTTTGCATATTAAATTTTACGAAAATACAAAATGCCACATCAATATAGGTAGATACAATAGAATTACACATTCTAAAAAAAAAAAGTCAATATGTTTGTAACTTTAGATGAAAACAAGAAAGAAAAAAAATGAGTTTGATAATTTTTTTAAGGGTGTTCCGACAAGTTTTTTTGAAATCCATTTCTAAGGAGTATCCTGAGACTGTCTGGATCATGTTCTGAAATTTGCACCTGGTTACCTCTCCGATGATATTAACTTCTTTATTTGAAGAGCTAGAGCCCGTCGTCGCTCTGATTATTTTACATGGACATTAAGGTAATAATAGTGATACCCCTTTTAATAGAAAAAGTTAGCTGAAAGGCATATAAATGAAGGTTTTAATATAAGCCTTTTACAGGCATTTAATCAACAAGTAACTTAAGAAACTTGGAAATAACCACCTACAATGCGGTACAAAAAGCAAGTCTTTGAGCCACGAGATGTGTCACATTCTATTGTTAGTTGGTAATACCATAGCAATTATTACTTCGGTATTTACCTTTTCTATGCTACGCCCGAGTTAACTACGCCCGAGTCATAGATATTAAACCCCTTCAATCGGGGTTCAATATCTATGGCCCGAGTTAACTCGGGCTAAGGCGGCGAACCCTCAGTGCTACGCCCGAGATAACTCGGGCATGGCACATTACACATCCGACCTAGTCCGTGGAACAAGCGTAAACACATGTCAAAGCCGGAAACCAGCACCAAACTTTAGGAGCTGGTAAAATATATATTTTAGAATGTTCTTTTCATGGGGGACACGCTTGGTAGCAAGTAAGTCACCAGCTGGCATGGCGTCCTCAAGATGGCCGCCAAAATAATTCTTAAAATTGCTGTAACTCAAGAAGAAAACATCGGATTCGAACACACCAGGTATTGTTTTAATTGGTTAGTAATGCTCTACAAAAAAATGTCATCACCATTTTTACCGCAAATGCAATAGTCTTAATAATATTTATAAATTATTACAGTGTATTGCAATTATAGCACTTATAAATATATATATATATATGTTAGCACGTAGGTTTTCACGAACAGTCATAGAAAGGCACGTCCCACGTCTGCAGTCGAGGCAGCAGCAGTAGTTTTTTCTGAGCTGTTAGGGTTTCGTCCTGATGATGGCTGATGTGATTCAGCCGAAACGTCGACCAGCTGACAATGGTCCTTGTGTAGGCCTGCTAGAGAGAAGAGGAAATACACGAACAAAAACCCTAAAACCAAATTTGGATGTATATATATATATATGCTTTAAGTATCTTTACGGTAAATAATCACGCACAGTATTATAGAAAATAACTTTTAATCCCAACGTTTCAGAAAAACTATGTTTCCATTTTCAAGGGAAGGGTAAAACAAAAATTCAATAAAACAACAACAGCATTATAAAAATAAACAAATAGAAACAAAAAACACACTACCTTGCGAACATAGAAAATTACAAAGATCCAATTGCAGTGAACCTAAAATCAAATCACTTGGTTGCATTGTGAGTGTGACTTCTTGTGACCATTCTAGCAGGCCTATCGCTGTCTTCATGTCTTGGTACCACAGGCGGCTCAGTCTCATACTTTTCAAGAGCTGCAGTATGACTTCTAGTCATTCTGCTGGATTCCAAATTTCTAGACAAGATGGTTGGGTCCGTCCGGACCGTCCCACGTTCGTCTAGAACTGCAGGCACTCTATCAGCCGCTATACCGCTTTCTTTGACTAACCTCTCAATCAAAGCAGGCTTCCACGATTGAGCCAAACGCTTCCCATCGTCTCGTTTGTTAAGATTGAGTGGGCGCTTCTCAATTTCCACTGCCTCTCTGACGATTCGACTAGATAGATGGCTTACCATGGCAAGAGGCCTCATTCCGTCAAAATCAATGGAATGACCCTCCTTCTTGACATGTTGTGCCAAAGCAGATGTTGTTTCCATCTTGTTGACGGCGAGTTTGTGTTCCTGTAGACGCATCGACATATTTCGACCAGTTTGTCCAACATATGTCTGCGAACAGTCTCCACATGGAATCTCGTAGACGCCCCAACCCTCCAAATGAATCTTGTCTTTGTGGCTACCAATCATTTCGCCTAAGGTTCTATCTGTCGAAAAGACCGTCTTGATGTTTTCAATAGCCAGTAGTTTGCCAATTCGGTCGGTGGTCCCTCGAACATATGGCAAATATGCAGTGGCTCTTGGTTTGTCTACTGGATCGACTTGAGTTTCTTCTGCTCTGGTTCTTCTTTTCCAAGCCTTGTGGAACAACCGGTTAGGAAACCCGTTACTGAGCAGTGCCTCACGTAGAATCTTGCCTTCTTCGTCTCAATGTTCTTCGTCAGTTATTCTTCGAGAACGTGTAGCCAAAGTAAATGCTATTGATCGAAGTTGCGAAGGATGATGATGTGAAGAGGCCTGCAAATACCTATTGGTATGAGTCGGCTTTCTGTACACAGTGTGGCCCAAACGTCCATCAGGTTTCCTAATTATCAAGGCATCAAGGAAAGGCAGTTTTCCGTCTACTTCAACTTCCATGGTGAATTGAATGTCAGAATGGATAGAGTTTAGGTGGTTTAAAAAACTCGGTAGCTCTTCTTGCCCATGTTGCCAAATTACAAAATAGTCGTCAATGTATCTTAACAAAACTCGAGGTTTGTAATGGGACGATTCGAGTGCTCTGGTATATATATATATATATGTTAGTACTTTAGACAGAAATTAAAAAAGTGACTACACCGGGGTTTGAACCCGGGACCTTAGCTTACCGGGCTATGCTCTTTAAGGTCCCGGGTTCAAACCCCGGTGTAGTCACTTTTTTAATTTCTGTCTAAAGTATTAACATAACAGCGTCATAGTCGCCTACTATAAAGCCAAGTTGAGGAAGCAGAGCAGGTGCGGCAAGATGTTGCAAAGGTCCTCCGTAAGGCCAAGCCTCCCACTAGGAATATCCCAGCCTCTGAGCTACGTGCCCTTAAGGAGTTGAAGAAAAATACTTGCATCATAGTTCTGCCAGCAGATAAGGGGAATGCCACCGTCATACTCAACAGCTCTGATTATAAGGACAAGATGTTAGCCCTACTTGAAGATAAGGCATATAAGGCTACCCCCAGAGATCCGACTACTTACCTAGAAAAGACAACTAGGAGCCTTATACTTTCCTCTAATATTGACCCTGAAGCACAGAAATTTCTCATTCCTAGGGAGAAGTCCTCTCGTATTCCAAAACTGTATGGGTTGCCCAAAATCCACAAACCCGGAGCCCCCTTGCGACCCATAGTGAGCGCAGTAGGGTCACCCACACAAGCTCTGGCCAGATATGTCGCTAAGAGGTTCCAACCTTACTCGGAAGATGCTGCGTCCTATGTGAAAAACTCCTCTCACCTGATCCAGCTGATCAAAGAATGGAAGGTTCGCCCTGGGGACATATTGGTTAGTTTTGATGTGGTTTCCCTATTTACCAACATACCGGTGAAGGAGGCCCTTGTTACTATTGAAGAAAGCTATGGCACACCGAAGGACATCATGAAGTTAGCAAGGCATTGCATGTCTTCTACATACTTTATTTATGAAAACAAGTTTTATAAGCAAGTGGAGGGAGCTCCAATGGGCTCGCCGCTATCACCAGCTATTGCCAACTTATTCATGATAGATTTTGAGAATAAGGCCCTAGCTGCAGCTCCTTACAAACCATCTTCTTGGATACGATATGTGGACGACGTCTATGCCATTTGGCCCCATGGTGTGGACAAGTTGAATGATTTTCTTGACTATCTAAATGGTATCCATTCGAATATTCAGTTCACCATGGAAGTAGAATCCAACGACTAGTCACTTGCTTTTCTCGATGTCTTGATAATAAAGAATGTTGATGGCAGTTTGGGACACACAGTCTATAGAAAACCCACCCACACCAATCGGTATCTGAATGCTGCTTCTCACCACCGTCCTTCACAGTTATTTTCAGTGGTTAACACTCTGGTCACCCGGTCTAGGAACCTTACTGACAAATCTCACTCAAGAGAGGAATTTGACAAGCTCCGTGAAGCTCTATCACTCAATGGTTACTTGGACCGAGACATAACCAGAGCGTTTAAACGTGACGAACTGAAGAAATCTGAGGATGATACTGAGGACAAGGAGAAACCACGGTCAAAAGCTTTTCTTCCGTATGTCAAGGGTACCACAGACGTCATAGGTAGAATCCTCAATCGTAAGAACATCGAAACCATTTTCTCCACTGACAGAAAAATCAGCTCCTTTTTGAGAAGTGCAAAGGACTGTTCATCTGGAAGAAAGAGGGTTTTTTGAGGTTCCATGTGGCGACTGCGATCAAACGTACATAGGCCAAACAGGCAGACGCATAGCAGTGAGGATAAATGAACACTCTAATGCTGTGAAAACAGGTGACAAGAAATCAGCCCTGGCTCAACATGCTAAAGCTTACTCGCATGTGATAGATTTTGACAAAACAAAAACTATTTGTCCTGTACAACAGCTCAAGCCACGTATTATCCGTGAATCTGTGGAAATTGAAAAACGGCCGAATAACATGAACAAAAGAGATGATAGCCAGAGCCTCCCTCTTGCTTGGAAACCTGCACTCATGCCTCGAAATGTAGTCCGTAGACCTATTCAGCCAAATCCCTCAGAGGTGGTACAAATTTCAGATTCCATAATTCCAAGCACGAATAACTTTTCAAAAGACAACCAATCAGGCCCTATGACAAGAAGCCGGACTAAAAAGGTTTCACTACAGTAAGCTGTGCTATTTTGTTTCTCAATTGCCACCATCCGTATATATTTTATCGATATGACATCGCCGCCCCGCACCTTTTCACGATATGACCTCGCCGCCCCGCACCTATTTTCTATATAACCTCGCCGCCCCGCACCTTCAGCCGAGGCTTTATAAGGCGGGCGCTGCGTGCTTGCCAACCACTGTGACTCCAACCTCCGTAGAGTCACAGTCAACCTTGAAAATGTCTGACGTAGTACAGACGAAACGTCGGTGGACGCCCAGGTTCTGCCCTGGTTCATCTTATTTTCGACGCGGTTTCACCCAAGATCCTTGTTTTTATCCTATGACGGGCCGCGAAAACCTACAACAATCCATAATATATATATATATATATATATATTTCTCGATTTGGTTAATCGGGAAACACTCCCGTGGGTGTAATTGTTTTTATTTACTACAATTCAGAAATTAAAAAAGTCCGCCCCAACCATTTTCTCCACTGACAGAAAATTCAGCTCCTTTTTGAGAAGTGCAAAGGACTCTGTTCATCTGGAAGTACTGGAAGAAGTACTGTTCCATCCATTCAGATGTATAATGCAACTACAATTCAGAGATTAAAATGTACCCGTCCTGATGGTCTGGAATGTGGGAGATCCGTGGTTCGATTCCCGGTTGGGGCGGACTTTTTTAATTTCTGAATTGTAGTAAATAAAAACAATTACACCCACGGGAGTGTTTCCCGATTAACCAAATCGAGAAATAAACCCTCGCTCATACCTGCGTAAAGGTAATGACATTATAATTAATGTTTGGTGGTCAGTTCAAAGGCAGCAGATATTCGTTGCAGTACTGTTCCATCCATTCAGATGTATAATGCAACTACAATTCAGAGATTAAAATGTACCCGTCCTGATGGTCTAGTGGTTAAGACGTCCACCTGGAATGTGGGAGATCCGTGGTTCGATTCCCGGTTGGGGCGGACTTTTTTAATTTCTGAATTGTAGTAAATAAAAACAATTACACCCACGGGAGTGTTTCCCGATTAACCAAATCGAGAAATAAACCCTCGCTCATACCTGCGTAAAGGTAATGACATTATAATTAATGTTTGGTGGTCAGTTCAAAGGCAGCAGATATTCGTTGCAGTACTGTTCCATCCATTCAGATGTATAATGCAACTACAATTCAGAGATTAAAATGTACCCGTCCTGATGGTCTAGTGGTTAAGACGTCCACCTGGAATGTGGGAGATCCGTGGTTCGATTCCCGGTTGGGGCGGACTTTTTTAATTTCTGAATTGTAGTAAATAAATATATATATATATATATAATTATTTATACATAGAAATCGCTAGATTTCCACGATATTTTCACACTATACTAAAATAACGTCAATAAATACAAAATTGTTAGTCCCGAAACGAAATTCCTGTAACTTATTGATTAATTAATTAATGAAATTAATCATTGATTAAACCCCAATTAAACGTTTCTTATTCACGTACCACATTCACATAGTAGTGTATCACACAAAAACAATGTTGTGTCGCGAATTCACTTAATTGATTTGTAGATCAATAATCAATCAAATCAACCAATTGATTTCTAATACCTTTGTGGAAACTGCTTGCCTGACTGTAATGTAGAAGGAGTTGAATGGAAAATGAGGGTTACTTTAGAATCATTTAACACTGATTCTCAACAAACAGTTTTATTACAAAATAACTTTGTTACTTACAAAACACAAACCCTAACATTTCCAGCTCCTGCTTATCACCTCGCCAATACGCGTTTCCAAGCAAAGGGGTTGCTACCTGGTGGCGAAAAATGCAACTGTCCGATCAGTGATAGTCGGAGGAGCGCGCTATGTGTTTACCTGAAGAACAGACGTCATTCCGTGTTTGTCACTTATAAATATGTGCAATCACAGGTACATTGTCGTTGCTTTCCCAAAATGTTGTTAATTGATGATTATCAAAAGCATGGGGGTGCACCAAAATAATAAAATCGCTCTCCAATATGCGGGATTCGAGACCATGTTTACCAGAATAATATTACTATATTCAGACCTGCGCCCAATGCACCCATGAGACACCAAGGATGGCATTTGTATCCATATTACAATTCTCTAATTATAATATCATAATAAATCATTGGTATTTATAGGCTATATACCAAATATAAGCTAACAGGGTACGATATTAATACTAAATCAAATTCAAACAGTCAAGAATGTTCACAACTCATAGTAAACACACACATACAGTATCGCTCGCTTCTTATGGCACTTTTAATTGAGATATACTTCTTTCGTTTTGTTATGATAATTTAATATAAATAAAGTCATACTCATAATAACAATAACAAAACAATAACAAATATAATATTAATTGTATTAGCGCTTATGCACAAGTCCCAACTCCTCTTTTCTACCTTATATAATTAATGTAGGCCTACATATACCATTTACCGTCATTGTTCATTACCAATATTTAATACATAATATTTTACATAATATCATAATAAATACGATTTATATTATTACTATAGAATAAGTATAATGATATGACCTACAAGATTTAAAAGCTGTCTGCAGAATGACGCGTCATGCCATTATTGACATACAAAACAATAATAAAAATAGGCCATCAGCTATTCAATAGGCCTACTTTTAATAAAATGTATATTTAAAAAACCGGAAGTCCTAAGTGTATACTAGATAAATATATATAGGCCTACTCCGATTTCGTTTACATTGTAAAACGAAGTAGAAAAAGTGCAAAACAAGTGTAGGGCTATAATTTGCTAGAATCTCTTTTGATTTTTAGATATCAAGTAAATTATTGAAATTATTAGTATTGGGCAACATTTTCTTGGCAAAATATCATCGATCTTCATCATTCAACATTTTTTTATACACTTGTTTCTGTATTTAATAGTTTAACAGTGTGGTTTGTTCTTTTCGAGCTCATATCATCAAATAATCTCAATTATTTGTTGTAATTTAAAATGCCATTAAATTCCCGTTATTAACAAAGCCGATCCCCAAAACTTACGAATTTTACTAATAAATACGCGGACGATGTGGCATAATCAACAATGTTTTCGCAAATGGTCAGAAATGTAACAAAAATCAAGTTGAAGCCAACTGAATATACAGCGCCCGCCGTAAGCAGCTCGCCTCTATCACTGATCGGTCCGACATGTTGCGTTTTAGTGCTGCCATCTATCTTTGCTTGGAAACGCGTATAGAGGGGAAGTGATGAGGAGTTATTCCCCTGCTCACTTCCATATATGGTCATGTCCTTGCATCAATGGCTGGGATTGGTTATTGGCCATCACTATTGTCTATAGTGGTGGCCTGGACTAGAGGCTAGTGTATTAAGTTGGCACCTGTAGCCTCGTCTGTTTTGTCTCGTCTGTTTTGTCATCAGACTGCCGACTAAGGGCTTCTCCAGATAACAGAACTGAGCTACACAGAGATTGCACACTTTTTAGGCTAGGTACATTTTAACGTTAGAAATGCTTTTGTCCTTGGACAGGTACTATATTTTGTATTTTATAGGCCTTGCCAACCAATACATATTGATGCTGAACATATACAGTAAATCCCATGACTGATGAATGATTAGGCCACTGTATTGAGTGCTAATCAATACGTGTACTATAATCAATCAATCGATTATCGATTGTAACCAATCAATCGATTATCGATTTTAATTAATCAATCGATTATTGATTATTGATTATTGATGGAAGTCAATCAATCGATTATTGATTGATTCCGAACCACATCACAACAATTTGACCAAAATTAACTTGAAAATTATTGGTTTCAGATCTTTTTTCCTATCACTTTCATATTAATTTAATCAATTCAATAAATTCAAAATAATGACAATAATCTCAATTAATTGTGTAATATTAACACTAGGAAAACGCTTAAGTCCCGCCGCGTTGTTGGATGAGCGTAATTAATGCATTGAGTTGCCAAGTGTTATGCGGATTTTCTGTTGTTCTGTGAAAAAATCATAACTAAATATTTTTTTTTTAATTAATTTAAATTAAATAAAAAATTAACCTTAATTTTTAATTTTGGTAATTAATCGTAATTTTAAAAAATAAAAAAATCGTAAAATTTCGATTTTCATAAGAAATAATAATTCGATTGTGCTCAAATTTCACAAGAATATATTAAATTATAAAATTAAGGTTCTGTGAAAAAATCAATACGATCAAATAAAGCATGTAGGTGATATAAGCCAAATTTTTTTAAAAAAATCGAAAAAAGTCGTAAAATTGCGAATTTTTAAAGAAATTTATCGTTCGATAACGCTCAAATTTCACTCGAATATATCAATTTATAAAATTAAGGTGCTGTGAAAAAATTATTACAATCGGACAAAGCATGTAGGTGTTATAAATCGAAGAATTTTGTTAAAAATCGAAAAAAATCGTAAAATTGCGATTTTCACGAGAAATAATTTTCCGATTGCGCTCAAAAACGTGGCAGTTCTAAGTTCAGAGATTTCGAAGGCCTCCATAAAATTTCATCGCAATCCGAGTATCGGTTTAGACGGAATCGTGTTAACAAACAGCCAAAAATACAGAAAAAAAAAAGAAAAAAAAACATTCAGGATTTTTTTTCTCCAGTGTAGTGAAATGGAATCTTCGCTTCGCTCGCTACGCTCGCTACGCTCATCCAACAACGTGGTCGACCTTGGTATCATTTTAAAGCTAATTTTATAACGAATAATTGTATGTAAAAAATTAATAAATGAAATTAATTATAACCAAATTTTTACATTTTTGTTCAATTATACCACTTTTGACAGGTATTAGGTTTGTTCGTTTGTCCTGCTTCTACTAAAACACTTTACTCCAGGAGTAGATCGGTTAAACGGTGATGGGAGTAAAAATCACAGTTACTACAACTTGGACAAAAGAACGGTTTTGAGTCAGTTGAAATTGTTTTGGCTGCTCCTACTCCTACTTCAGTAGCTGGTGTAAAAACCTTACTCCAGTCTCACTTGTATTAAGTTACTCCTGAGTAAACTGGACAAAAAAACGGTTGCAAGTTACACCCATCACAACTTACTCCTGGACAGAAAAACGGTGTTTTGCCAATATCTTACTCCTGGAGTAGTGATCTCAGGACAAACGAACAAACCTATTGTTATGTATCCGCGACGCAAAGGTAGTCGGATAGGGCCTAGATGGATGACAGTGGAAGGTGTACTTCCTTACCGACTGCTGCAGCGGCCACCGTCGCTACCACCCAAGGCGGCCCACAATCGTAATGCCATTTTGGCAGGATGGTAGCGGGTAAGACTTTTAATCGAAGGTTCGATGGTTCAAATCTCGGTCGGAGCGTTTTTTTTTTTTACATTTTGTTCTTATGTTTTTCTATTAAAACAACAGAATAATAACAAAAACAATTAATGGAACTCCTTTTCGATGGAAAATCCTTTATATTTTTAATAGAAACGTTAAAGGTTTTGTAGTTTTGTTTTGTTTAGGAATAATATTTAAAAATTTTAAAAATTTTAAAAATAATATTTATTATTAATAAATCTCATTTTTGGATAAAAGTCCTTTATATTTTACATAGAAACGTTAAAGGTTTTTTAGTTTTTTTGGGGTAATGAATGGCAAATGTACAAATAAATGCAAATAATAATAATAAATAATACAAATTTAAAAAAATAATAAAACTCCTTTTCGGATGAAAGTCCTTTATAATTTAAATAGATACGTTAAAGGTTTTGTAGGTTTTTTGGTTTATGAATGGCAAAAATAATAATTAGCCCCTAATCAGGGGCGGCTCGTGTATAGGTGCACAGGTGCACGCGCACCCCCAAATATCTGCGCGAACTAAATTCCAAATTTAAGGTTCGAAGCAAATCTCGTAATATTCCCAATAAATCGTTGGATTGTTAATTGTTTGCATGGATATTTTGGCCGGCCCAAAGCAAGGCATATTCGGCAGGAGTCATTCTTCAGTAGGTAAGTGCTGCCACCGGAGGAGGGTGCTCTCCGAATGTGAGTTCATTTTTGTCATCGTTTTCTACGGTCGGCATGGCAGAACGAGCCCCGGGCCATCTTTAGAAATCACGTCTGAAAAAGCTTGCCCGATCGCGCAAGCGACTGGGTCAAAACCAGTTATTTCATTCAATGCCCTCGCAGGCGCAGCATTCATTCACCCCCACAATCCGCTCAGTAGCTAGTGAAAGTTGTTCGCGACAGGGTTGGTGAAGTAACAGTGTTTAAATTGGACTTGGTTCTCGAAATGGGCGATTTCAATGAACTAGTAATTGACCGTTTTTCGAAACTAAAAAATCGAAGAATGGACTTCATTTTAAAATAAATATACGATGTGATGTTTGAGGCGCGTGTCGGAGGAGATGAAGGGACATTATTCGGGTATGTAATATTTTAATCAACCATATAATAATTAATTTTTGGATGGTTTTCCATAAGGTAACAGTTACACATAGGGGAGTTTTTCCCGACCAATAAATTCAAAAAATATACTCTTAGAGTCGTTTTCTGGGTACTTCAGACCATTAGTATCTGAAAAAATTTTCGCCTCCGGCGGCTGGGGCTGCGCCCCAGACCCCTTTGTTCCCGCAGAATAAGACTTCAAAAATATGTGCACCCCCACAATAATAACTCACGAGCCGCCCCTGCCCCTAATATAACTTATTTTCGGGTGAAAGTCCTTTATATTTTAAATAGAAACGTTAAAGGATTTGTAGGGTTTTTTTGTTTATGGATGATGACAATTAATAAAACTACGTATAAAGTCCTTTATATTTACTAGAAAGCTCCGCAAACTCTTTTCCAGGCGCGTTGATGGATGAGCGTAATTTTTTAAAAACGAAAAAAGCGTAAAATTGCGATTTTCATGAGAAATGATTTTTCGATTACGCTCAAATTTCACACGAATATATTAATCCATAAAATAAAGGTTCTGTGAAAAGATCATTACAATCGGATAAAGCATGTAGGATAAATCGAAGGATTGTTTTATAAATCGAAAAAATCGTAAAAATGCGATTTCCATGAGAAATAATTTTTCGATTGCGCTCAAAAACGTGGCAGTTCTAAGTTCAAAGATTTCGAAGGTCTCCAGAAAATTTCATCGCAATTGGAGTATCGGTTTAGCCGGTATCGTGTTAACAGACACACAAAAATACAAACATAAAAAAAAACATTCCGGATTTTTTTCTCTAGTGTAGTAGACAGTGGCGGCCCATGGTTAGAGCTGCGACGCTGCAGCTACCCCTAGTAAAATAGTAAATAAAATAAATATTTACTTATTTAAAAAAATAGTATTAGTAGTAGTTTTTTTATTTTTTCAAGTTTATACACATTCAATTTTACAATTGGTTTGGCTGTGTGATTTTCTGTTAATTCCGTCGAGCGGTAGCGGTTCATTCCCATGCATACGGCGAGCTGTAGCTTTGAGACGCTGCAGTCAACTTTGCCCATGTTAAACTGATTTAAATCACCTCGTTCCTCGCAGCGGAAATAAAGCTGAGTTCCAGAATTCATCCGATTACTAATCCGAGTCAGCCAAGTGTTCCAAAGTTCATCTCAGATTGCAATCCAAGTGTCCCGGAAATAAGCCAAAACAAATCCAACCCCCATCCGACGATCGACCCGAAAGGAGATGACTGGGATTAGATTACTTGTTTTAGCGGGAAAATTGAAGTGAGTGATATAGTGGTCGAATTTGAAGGCATCATTTACACGTTATCCGTGTCACATGATACGGCGACAAATACAATAATGCAAAATGCTGAGTAATTAATTATTCTTCACAAAGTTTGAATAGAAATTAGACCCAGGGTTAGCCTACTACTAGGTCAAGGCCCTAGGGTCTAGGCTAGCCCGTGATCCGGTTTTTAGGTTATGTCTACCCCTTTGGGTTGAAAGCTTTTACGTGTAGGCCTAGCCTAGTTCCTAGCACCAAACTTGATACAATTACTTATTTTAGCCTGATTTATTTCCAGATCCAGAATTTGCTTTTAAATTTATGAAGGGATAACAAGCTAAGGAGATAGCTTGGCCTACAGACAGCACGAATCCACTCGAGCAGGAGGATCGAGCGAAGAGGCTAGGCCTAGCCCTAGGCCTAGGTCTAGGCATACTAGTACACCTCTGAATAGCGAGTCATAGATATACAAGCACGTTTGCTATTTTAGTTGCTGTTTATTCACTAATAGTTTTGTATAGGGCGTAGGCCTAGGGCCTAGGCCTCAATCTTTGGCCTTAGTTCAGTGTCTATTTACCACAAACATCAGATCATACTAATTTTTATGTTAGTTTCGGACTGAAAGGAGACATTTATTGGTCTAGTATGGTCACCATTTGCTCAATGTGCATACACATGCCTAGCTGATTTGTATTTGCCGCCATAGTTGTAATCCAACTGTCCCAATATTTTTTTGACATCCAACGTATCCTGACGTCACAGTAGGGTATATCTGGGATTACTCACGAGATGAATTCTGGAACTCAGCTTAAGGCTGTTCGGGTGCTGCTTCTAGCCAGCATTGAGCTCACTGTGGCTCGTTCGCAACGCTCGCCGCAGCTCGGCATTGTTCACGTTGCGTTCCCTTCCCACGCTCGGACTTTATCGGGAGTTGTAATTTCTTCCCCTAAGCGTGTACTTGCCAGATAATTAACCGATAATGGGTGGAAGTGTTAGTGCAATTGATTTTGAACTAAAAAGTATTGTTATTTTTTATCTCTTGAAGAAAAGACTAAGATGAAGATTTTTTCCCCCGTTTGGTCATAATGCCCCACTCTAGCCTAGGGGATATGGGGAGGAGAGGCCCATGCTGGTCAGAACCAGTCTTAAAGCCATTATTGGTGATGACGTAGAAGGCAATTAGTAAGGGAGCATCGTACAGCCGACATTTCCGTGCAGATATTTACACAAAAAATTAATGGATCTGTGGTTATGAACAAACAAGCAAGCTTTTCTGTATTCCTTGTTTGTTGTTTGTTGGCGATAAAACATTCACGCATAAAAGTTACTCTAATTTAGGTAAACTAGGAAAACGCTAAAGTCCCGTCGCGTTGTTGAGCGATCACCGGTACGTGCAACACGACCCGAGTACGACATTCCCATAATGTTGCATACCAATAAGTCTTTAAGGTCTTGACCGATTTAGCTGAAAATTTGTAAAATAGGAGAGAATGGATAAAATCCACCGCCATCTAGAGGACCTTGACATCATTTCTTTGGGAAAACTATTTTAACTCCTTGGTAATACCAGAGTCGATAAAGAAGTTTTCCCCTTTGGGGAGGTCCTCCAACTCCCTATACCACCCTGGGTTAAATAAAAAGTCGGTTTTTGGCGTTTGGAATCTAAGCGTGAATCGTTAGGCCGACTTGGCTAACCTTCCCCCACCTCCGCGCGCTCACGGCTCGCTTGCGATGCCAGTATACACGTTTATAGGCGGGCAACGTTCACAGTGAGCTGTAGCAGGGTGGTAACGGGTAGGATTGTTAAAGGAGGGTTCGCTGGTTCAAACCACCGACAATCTGTTTTTTTTTGTGGAAGTCCATTATCTGTGCCATTATATTTTAAATAGAAACGTTAAAGGTTTTGTAGGTGTTTTTGTTATTTTCTGATAATAATTAATAAAACTCCTTTCCTGGTAAAAGTCCTTTATATTTTAAATAGAAACGTTAAGGTTTTGAAGTTTTTTTATTTTATTTCCTCACGTCCGCTCTAATGAATATTATTTACCTAATATTATAATGTCCCGCTTTTAAAATTAATTAGGGTTAACTATTTCTTTGAACTGCGCGGCAGACATTATGTGATGCGCGCGCATCCTGAGACGTGGGTTAGCATGGTGCGCGCGCCACGCCAGACAGAGAGGGAAAAGGTTAGCCAAGTCGCAGTGTTGCCAACTCGAGGGAAATTTCCCTAATGGCAGGGAAAATGTGTCTCAAATATATGCCGAGGGAAAAAAGGGAAATTTTGCGGAAATCAAAGTAAATGCAGGGAAATTACAACAAACTTAAATTAACATAAAAAAAGTTATTGTTTTAAAATAAAATTTTACTTGTAGCATTAATCGCGCATTATGTTATGGAAACTTCCGGCATTTTTGCTCTTGAAGCATTTATAATTTAAATATTATTGTGATTATATGTGTAGCCTACGTTATCTTTCATTCTATGTCAAGTTTCAAACAGTAGGGCCTACTGTTTGCATGATCATACATATAATGCAAAGTATCTCCATTCATTAATTTTGTTCCTTTGAAATTGAAGGCTGTGAATCATTGAGCTTTTATAAAAATTGAAATAAAATTAGTGTTTTCACCTCTTGAAGTTGAAGCATATATTATTTAAATAATTCCCCCACCCCCCTTCCCATGTTTATTTGAATGAAATATTAAGTCCCGCGTCCCGCCACTGCTCCAAGCGGGACAAAATTCAAATCGTGCTCAGTTTATATCAACAGCCAAGTATAACAAACTGTTATTGAATTAATATCTTGTAAAATCCATAACTGACTCCCAATTTTCCAAGCCTTAAAACTCAATAATTAATAAATTTCATCAGTGTTTCATTTTTTAAAGGTTTTCTGTTTTTTGCACTACACAAATGACAGTATTTCAACATTGCATTCAGACCAGTATTTTTTATTAAACTACCAGAAATCACTCTAAAAACACTGATTTTTTTAAAAATCGCCTGCGGCGCTGTAGTTGGGGGGCTCGCCCCCCAAACACCCCTGCTATTTTCGTCTAAGTCACTTGTCCCGCCAACTTCGGTTTAAAATATGGCAACCCTAGCTGAAAGGGAATTTTGCGACAGAAAAGGGAAATTTCATGCCATGTTGTGGGAAACTATGAGGTTGAAGGTTGGCAACACTGCCAAGTCGTCACGATGTCATATTAGGAATCTAACGTTCCGCGCGACTCTGTGTGACGATTGATAGACCTACTTCAATAAAACTACGTCACTTTTCTACAGTAGTCAACAGTCGATGACGACAAATGGCGGAAACGTCAAAATATTAAATACGATACAATGTTGGCGAATGTTTTGGCGTAAAGCAAACTCTCTTTATTAGTGAGGATATTTCTGATGGATTAGACCTAAGCTTAGGACCTAGGCCGACAATATGTATTGTTCAAGATTTCGATTTGAGTGCCTAGGGCGTACTTACGTGCGAAAAATGTATTGTGGCCTTGGGCCTAGGCTACACTTACGTCCGTAGTGACGCGTGCGCAACACTTTATAGTACAATAATAAATCAAAAGTAAATCGTTTTAAAGCCAGTCTCTTATCTTGGAAAAACTTTTGGTATGTTAAAGATAACCATGTTTTAGAACGTAGGGTAGATGGAAAAAAATAAAAAATAAATCTGCTCCGCTCAGCAACGCGACGAGTGGTTTTGTCGCTATAAGTGACGTGACGTCACTGCAGGGGTACGGCTTGCTCGGCTGAGCGTCTAGTCGCGCTCGGTCCCCGCCTTACGAAGACACTGCTCTAGCTTTCCTCACCCAGTAGTTAGCTGGACTGTGTGGGGTAAACAACGTGCTATAGATCAAGTCAAAAAAAGCGATAGTATACATGTTGGAAATGTGGTGTATATCCTGTTAGTGTAAATACAAAAAATGGTGCTTTCGTGTTGTGTTTATAACAATGCAAAATGTGTCGACAAAAAGCGATCATTTCATCGTTTTCCAAATTGTGATAAGTCGCCTAGCTTGTATCGGCAATGGCTTCATAAAATTCAAAGGGCTAATTTTGTGCCAACAAAATATACATATGTATGTTCCGATCATTTCGTGAATGATGATTTTAAAATAGGTAACAAATTGAAACTACAGTTGTTGCCGAATGCAAAATCAAAACCATGTCTAAAGACAGCAGCAGTTCCGTCTGTAAATTTGACAAGCCCTTCAGATAACAATAGGCCCTGATTAGAAACAGAACCTTCCGAACATAAGACAGATGCACTGGTCTGGCATTTACTTGACAGGTCGTAAAAATCCAGTGCGTTGACTGTGTTTATACTGTGATGAGCTTGAGAATTAGAAGACCTACGCACTTCTCAACGATTTCGTTTTCAAATGAATAGATAACATTTAGATAAAACGCAGAAGACGTGGGGATTAGAGAAGCATATAGTGGCTGACGAAGATAAACGTTGATATATAAGCTCCCCCCCCCCCCCCCCCCCCCCCCCCCCCCCCCCCCCCCCCCCCCTTAACACACATTACTGTATCGAAAGAATAAACCAATCGGTTACGTTCGCAATCATGTCAAGTTGATACTTTAGTTCATGATAAGGTATTATTATAGTGAAACGAAACTTCTCATGAAAAGCTGCTGGACAATAATTAATCAGTCTAGGTCAGGTGGTAAAATAGTATGTTTTTACATTTTGGGACATTTATGAAAACAATTGCGTAAGTGCGTGCAGTAGGCTACTTACAATATACAATGCAATATAAATAAAGTATATCAGTCAAGTAATAGTATTATATCCGACACAGTACTATATATGTAACTATGATCAACCTACATAGCACAAAATGGTTCATATATTTGGTAGGTAGGTGTATGTAATGTGATGTGAATTTGACATATAAAATGTGTTTCAACAGGTGCCCTTGAATCATACCACAATGAAAGACTAAAATATCTTCCAAAGCGAATTCACTATCCTTATGAAGGAATGGAAGCACGTGGTATCCTCGCTATACTGGATCACAACGCAAATGTAAATCGATTGTGCGTGGGAAAAAAACTTCGCTATTCTAAGGCCCAAAAGGAATGGGTAATACAGAAAAAATATCAACAGAAATCGACTGCATGGAGGGATGAGTTGATTGATAAGATAATAACATTTGAAAATTACGACCCCCCGAAACATGGCATACCACTCCTCCACTCCGCTCCTGCCATTCGTGATTAAAAGTTGCAGGTATGCGCTCTAGTGGCGAAGCGCGCGACTAGAGAATCGAGGTATCTACGACCGCGCGCATGCTATTACATAGAGATTTGCGTTCGAATTGTGAGCGTTTGTACCTATTGATATTTCAAAATATAATCACGATTAATGGTTTACTGCAAGAAATAAGTCTTACGAAGTCAAATGATGCCTCAATTGTATTAGTATACATTTTCCAAAGATGGAGAAAAGGATTTAAGTGAATGGCAGTTTTTGCGACAAATGTTGAGAATTGTGCGTTCTTATGGTAGGTTTTTGGATTTTGGCTGATTTTATCATTTGTTTTAACACTCGACAAGTATGAAATGATTTTAATCTGGCGATATGCTGATGCGGCATTTACTCTTGTAGTCAACTTTTACAACAGACAGAGGGTCGGAGTCGGACGGAATAGGCATATAGATCTCATTTAAAGGCTTAGAATGTGCAGGTATTTGTATTGTACTTTGACAGCTTTTATGGTATTTGTTTATTACAACGCAGGTTTAAATACGTATTTTTAAAACATTAACATAATACTATTACATTCCCTATAGTATGCAATCTTTTTCGCATATTATCTTAGTTATTTTTATTGTATGTTGCCTGTCCCATGAGCTGCTAGCCTCTATAATCAAGGATTTTAATACATAATTATTGTGAATATGCGTATATACGTCGACATAATCACGTAGACAAAATCACTATCAAGTTGAATATAATTTTGGTTATATACCTATTAATTTTGTTCACGAAGTTCAAAATAAAAATAGGAAATAGAGGTCACACAAATAAAGCAATGCTTCGAAATCGAATCGAGTTGCCCAATTTTATCTGTCATGGTCATTGTTATCTTATTGTTGTAATAATTGCGTGTATTTTGTACAATACTAGAGCTTTGAGATAAATAAATAGCCTCCTTATTAAAATGTCCATTTAAAAGGAAACTACAATATGAAACGAGATTGTGATGTTAGGCGTAGGCCTAAAGCTCTGAACTGGTGGATTGTCATATGTGAGTGCGTGTGTGTGTGTGTGTGTGTGTGTGTGTAGGGTGGGGGGAGGGGGGGGGGGCTATTTGATAATTTTATATTATTTGTATTGACGCATTTTGTTTAAAAACCGTTTAAATGTGTGCGAAATAGGATAAATAGTAAATAGTAATCGACCGTAAATCATAGCATGCATAATTTATGCATACAAGTGAAGTGCAAAAAGCGGGCACAGAAATTAGGAAAACATCATTTTACAATATGAAGAGCATCTTAATTACACTGTGAAAATATTCAGGTTGTCCATTATGACGGTAGTATATTTTAGAACGCTGCAAAGATGTTGTATCGTCTCAAAAGACTGTTGATTGTCATACGCCGGCGTGTGGTAAACAGCGGCTGTACCTCGTTTCTCCGGCCATATTGCAAGAATCCGCGCGACGGTGGCGCGATCTCTTGTTACATTAATTAATGTCGAATACCACTATAATACACTACACATTTGAAAATTACGACCCCCCGAAACATGGCATACCACTCCTCCACGCCGCTCCTGCCATACCACTATAATACACTTTTATGGACACTTAAAATAAGTTAATAACGGGTCCTCTCGAATACGAGATGCCCAACTCAACTTCAAGTGATAGACTGATCGACTGTGGGACTTGAGAGGCGAGCGTTTCCTAATGAGAGCCAGCAATCTGTCGGTTTGGGTGAGTCGAGCGCATGACTCGAGCGTACCCTGCAGTGACGTCATCGTAGGCGTCCTGTTTTCCGTGTAGTGATTTTTTTAAACTCGATTTACTTAGCCGCCAGATGTCCGATCAAGCTCAATGCAAGACCTACTTCCACTAAATTGAATGAATTTAAATATAATACGTGGTGCGACCAAGATAAGAGAGTAAGAGTAAGAGAGTCAAGAGGCTAGGGCCCTGGGCTAATATGATTGAAATAAAATTAAAGTTTGACGTTTCGTCTGTTGTTTTGTTGTTAATTGCATTGTCACTGCATATCGATAATCTACTGACCGTATTTAGCGTGCAGTGCTTTTATTAGTTTCACATTAGAGCCGCTCAGCGCGCAGGACGTTAGATTCCGTTTTGACTTGGGAGTAAGGGGACCTCCCCAAAGGGGAAACTTCTTTATCGACTCTGATAATAACAAATAAAACACTGCTTCCTCGATAGTATTTTGATTACTTCTAGGTGGCAGTGCATAGTGACCAGAATTCTCGTGCGACTTTTCGTTGCCATGGTAACGTTACTTTTGTCAAAATGTAATTTCTATCTACACTACTTAAGATCTTGACCGATTTTGCTGAAAATTTGTAAAATAGGAGAGAATGTTGTACTTATTGACCCTGCAAAATTTCATAACGATCGGAACATTTCTATTTTTTTTTATTTTTTTTATTTTTTATAACCAACGATCGGATTTTGTTCAAAAACTATACAGCAACCCGCATAGGTGGTATGTACATGTGTGCAAAATTTCAGGTCGATCGGAGAAACGGTGCGACCAAGGAGGTATGAATAATTTAAGGAGACAGCATGCGCTATCTGTGACTGTACAAATGAACGTGGCCGTTTTGAACGTCTGATCCAGTCTGATCGCAGTATTTGCTGTTTCTCGTTGGTGCTGACCAATATGGCGGCTACTAAAACATAGAGTTTTTCGCAGTATTTACTTCTTCTCGTTGGTGCTGACCAATATGGCGACTACCATCGACGGCCGCCATGTTAAAATGGCTGCAATGAAACAGCTGATATTATACTTAAAACATTGATAATAACTTTTGTATCAATATGAGAATGAATAATAAAGAGGTGAAACCTCCCATTTCTTTTGCAGCACCCCCACAATATAATTCCCAAGCCGCCACTGGTAGTAGAATGGAATCTTCAATTCGCTCGCTACGCTCATCCAAATAGAAAGAACGTTAAGGTTTTGTAGTTTTTTTTTAACGTCAGCTATAATGCGTATTTACCTAATATTAATTAATGAAATCATAATAAAATAAATTCCTTATTGGATTGCGCAGCAAACACGCCCCTAACCTCGTGATGCGTCAACCACCTTTATCGACCCCAAGTGTAATACAAACAAATCATATGAACTTGTTAATTTGTCTGTGTTTTTATTACATAAAGTATGTTTTTTATATCTGATCTGATAATTTTTCGATCGTGGTAGAAAGCAGAAGTTGTGACGAACATTTTAAGGTATGAATTTGCTATTTTCGTATGTAAAAACTGCACATATTTTATCACTTATTGGGAAATTGACATTTGGCCTAGGTTAGGCCAAGGCTTTTGCTACTGACTGGAATTTACGACCAAGATACTGTTTTGAATATGGATGACATTAGAATTTTGCAGTCACTTGAGCATAGATCTATCTATTTTTATAATACAGCTCATGTCCCAGAATCAAGACTGTACAGTGAGGCTAACGTTCAAAACATAGAGCCAAAGGAAATATCCCCTAATGATGACATCACTAAAAACTTACTTCAACTTGCCTACCAAGTGAAGAGACTCCAAGAAAAGTTAATGAACGTAGAACAAAAAGTTCTAGTGTTATCTTCAGCGCCGCACACCTCTTTTGCCGATGTGGTAAGATTACATCCTAATACCAACGTAACAAGATCACCAGCACCGACTCCAGCCACCAAATCTAAACCGGAGGTAAGCCAATATTCTTCCTATGTGTAAATTACTCATGCCAGAGGTCCAAGAAATCAGTTATGCCAAGTAACAACTAATGTTATATGGGCCCAAAAGTAGCACTTTGTCACGCTGAAGAATACATCAGCAATATACCACGAAATACTAACAGTTCCAAGAAACCGTTCCTAAACCGAGAATCTACCAATGCTTCTCATTAAATAGGCCATAACTTCTACCAGTAACAGGCCTATAAATACAGTCTGATCAACAGTCACCCTGAATCAAAGTCTAGTGATCAAGTAATACACGCTGTTACAACAATATACTCAACGAATAATACCCCTCACACAGTTTTTCATTGAAACGAAAAACCGATTTTCCCACCTTACAAAGCCTTGAGAATTCCACCTAACTGCCAGCTAGATCCTTCACCCCTTCATGAAGGGTAGGTGTATGAAACGATCATAAAACTCTTGTTCCAACCACTTTAATAAAACACTATGCCTATTAAATACAGCTACCTGATTCTATACAGTGAGCCTGAACTACAAAGTCATAAGTGATCAATGTTTGAAGGTGTGGGACTAAACCAAAAACAAACCTATGAACTTGTTACAACCCAGGATCTCACTTCGGACTACAAATGATTTATTAGAAAAGCAAGCCTGAATTTAAGGTAAGACGCTCATTCTGCATATGGAACTAACTCGCTTCACTTCCAAGACTTATTCCCAAGAATGCTTAAAAATTGGATAATTGATCAGTTAATTAAACCACAACTAAAATCTATCATCATCAGCAAAATGTAGTTAACAACAAGCCTCTATACCGAGGATGTGCAGATAGAAAGTAAATTCGGGAGAAGCATAAGAATCATGTGTAAATCACTGGTATACAGTGTTTGTAGATTCAATAATCTTTTTTGCAAAGTGTCGTTTCTATCCAAAGGTGACTTCACCCTAGTATCCAAGGTGCACGTAAACTTAACAAATGATACTGGAAATAATTGATGCATTAGACTGGAGACCAATTTAAAAACTGCCTCAGTTGACACCTATGTGCTAGGCAGGTTCCAACTCATTTGCAATGCTCCTATCGCTGACACAACTATAGCTTCAACCTCTCCTATCCTAGAACAACTATGTTGAATTGAGGGTAATCTTTTCCATACTCAAAGTCTATTCCCCTGCAGTACTGCCATATCACTGACCTAAAGTCATGAATGGAGGAGACGCTGCGGGTTTACAGAAAGGTTTGGTAATGTGATGACATTACCAGCACAAATAATGTGCAGGAGATAGGCTAACTATGCACTCGAAGGGAAGACTTTATTTTATCTTTTAACCCAAACAAGCATCTCATCACAACCATGGCGTACAATATCTACAAATGCAATTAGGAAATTAAGATTTTTTCTGCAACTTCCTGTATACCCCAGTAGTTAGCCGAATTAATAATGGCTCGGATCGATGTTATGGCATTTGGTAAAAGGTAATTATTGAAGCTGTTTTAAGAAATCAAAACACAAATCCTCATTATTCTCAATCAAATACCTGAAGACTAATGACTTTCTTACTTGGCTGTCTGTCTTGTACGTCGAGATACCGCAAGCACTGCCGCTGTCTCCTAAAGCTGGCCTTCACCCTCTACATGTGAACATGACACACGTGCTATTTTGCGTCGAGGAGGGCCAGCAGGGCGCTGTCGTCCGATACGCTGTCACCTCTACTATAAAAGGCACACGTGCCTGACTATACGTCGGGGAATGCCAGCACTGATGCTGTCGTCCGAAGGACTGACTTCACTTCTACTTGTGAACAGTCGTGGTGATGTTGGGAGGAGACGCCATGCCTAGGTGTCGTCACCCGGGACTGACACGGTGACACCACCTCTACTTGTGAACAGGACACAGTACTGTATTGTACGTCGGAGGAGACGCCAGCACGGGTGCCGTTGTCCGAGACTGACTTCACCTCTACTTGTGAACAGGGCACTGTACTGTTTTGTGCATTGGAGGAGAAGCCAGCACATGCGCCGTCGACTGATACGATTGTCATCTCTACTTGTGAACAGGACACGGTACTGTCTTGTGCGTTGGAGGAGACGCCAGCACGGGTGCCGTCATCCGAAACTGACATCACCTCCATTTGTGAACAGGACACTGTACTGTCTTGTACGCAGTCCCAAGAGTTAGTGCTTCAGCGAAGAACACTACCATCTCGCTTATGTAAAATTAATCATACAGTTTGTAGGCCTACTTCCTCTTCAAATTTTCAGCATGCCAGAACAGACTTAAACCCACCTTAATGATTTCCACAACTAGTAATCCACTTATCATGTCCCTTAATATACAGTCTGTTAGGAACAAAATTAATGAAATACAATTATTTCTTTTTCAATATTCCCCTGACATTCTCTGTTTATCAGAACATTGGCTTTCTGACCCAGAAGTCTCCGCACTTTCAATCCCTCCGTACTGCAACTCTAGTTTCTATTGCCGTAGCACATCCTACGGCGGAGTAGCTATTCTTTCAAAGCCAAACTTGGATATTACTCCTATTCCTGGCTTACACAACCTCTGTGTTGAGAGAGTGTTTGAATGCACAGCTGTCTCCTGGAATTTACCTAACTTACAACTTATAATCCTCTCTATATATAGATCTCCTAGTGGAGACATTAAAAAGTTTTTGGATATCCTTGACACAGTACTTATTAAAATAACTAAACAATATCCCAAGGCTGAAATATGTGCCTGTGGAGATTTTAACATAAACATGTTGATGCCTTCCAATACTAGAAACAGTTTCCAAGATGTCTATAGCTCATTCAACATGACCCCATCTATCTTCACCCCCACTAGAGTAACCGCTACTAGCTCTACTCTACTAGATAACATATTAACTACCCTGAACCCTGCAATCTTCACCACTAGTACTTTTGACTCTGGTCTTTCTGACCATCTTGCTCTTACCCTGAAAATTTTAACTACACACACCAACCCAAGCACCACGGAATACAAACGTAATTTCTCGGAAAGAAACATTGAATATCTTCTGGAAATGCTCCAAGATGAAGACTGGTCTTCATTATATGATGCAGAATCATTTGATACAGGGTTCTTTCTTGTTCCACACCCGGTTTGTTGCCCTATTCAACTTGGCTTTCCCGCTCACTAAGCATAAAACTAATCACCTACGGAAGTGCAATAAATGGGTTACTGCTAATATTCGCTTGGAGTCTGAAGAGCTTCGTCTTCTTCACACCTCCTATAAAAGCAAGCCCCTAATTCCATGTTAAAAGCGGAATATAATGTAAAGAAACAAACCCATTCTCGAAACATAAAAATAGCTAAACGCAAGTACAATGATAAAATTATATTTTCCTCCTCAAATAAATCATCCTCTTCACATAGATCCAAAACTGTCTGGCGAATGATCAAATCTGAAACTGTGCCCCCCAACCACATCCAAAACATACATATTACTATTAACGATCAGAAAGTGGATAACCCTACAATAGTAGCTTTGAACTCTTTCAACAAATTTTTCAAGGAAGCCAGCTACATTCCTCCTCCCTCGCCCAGCTCACCTCCTAGCAACACACTTCCCTCTGTTCATTGCCATGAATATGATCCTTCATTAAGCAATGTTAATCGTCCAAATCAATCATTCTTTCTCTTCCCTACAAGTCCTCAGAGGTCCTTCACATTATTAAAAGCTAGGTACAAAATATTCATCTGGTTTGGATGGTATTCCTAGTGCAATTGTGACTAAAGCTTCCAGGCACTTAGCTGTTTCCCCTTTCTTATGCAATTAATAAATCATTTGAATTGGGAGTTTTCCCCTCAGTACTTAAACACTCGATGATTCTTCCAATCCACAAGAAAGGGAAGAAAGATGAATTGCAGAATTATCGTCCCATTTCACTTCTGTCACCATTTTCAAAAATATTTGAACTAGCTATGCATTCTCGCCTATCTTCATATCTAGAAAGCACAACCTCCTGGATAACAGCCAGCACGGATTCCGATCTAAAAGATCTACTACATATGCAATTTTCTCTTTCCTATCTACCTTGTATAATGCACTTGACAGCGGTGATGCTGCAATTGCTCTATTCTATGATTTAAGCAAGGCATTTGATACTATAGATCATCAGATTCTCCTCAAGAAACTGTTATCCCTAGGAATTATTGGTCCTACCCATAGCTGGATTGCATCTTTTCTTACTGATAGAACTCAATCAGTTAAAATATCTTCTACCGGTTACAATCCAGTTTTATCTTCTCCGCTTCCAGTAGAAACTGGAGTTCCACAGGGCTCAGTTCTTGGCCCTCTATTTTTTCTTCTGTACACTAACGATCTTCCTAAAATTATTAACATAAATACCATGACAACTTATGTCAGAAGCTATCTTTCACTTTATGCTGATGATATTACCAACCTACTTACGATGCCCAAACTTTCTTCCACTCAACCTATTGACCCAACTAACCTGCCTCTTATTCAAATGGCTTCAAAGAAAGCTTCTACAATATCATATTACTGTGAGCAAAATCGTTTATCCTTGCAACCATCTAAGACAGTGTACCTCACTTTCTATAACAATCACCTTAAACCGTTGTCTAGCCCATTAATTCGTCTTGATGGAAATAGCATTTCAAGAGCATCATCTAATAAAGTCCTAGGCCTCACCATAACTGAATCCCTCGATTGGACCCCCCATATCAACCGAATTGCTTCCAGGCTACTAAGCGGCTGCTTCATGCTCCGTAAACTTAAAATCATCGCCAGCGAATCATCCCTTCTTTTAGTTTATCATTCATTTATTCATTCAATCATCTCATATGGTATACTTTTTTGGGGCTCGTCTGTCCATGCTCAACGAATATTTATCATTCAAAAAAGAGCTGCAAGAATAATCGCTGGTCTCTCTAGGCGGACATCTTGCAGGACATACTTTCCCAAATTACGTATTCTTACCCTAACTTCAACTCTAATTCAAACAGCTGCAACTTTTGTCCATTCCAACCCTGAGCTTTTCCCCACCAATTTGACCAATCACAAACACAACACAAGAAATGTAGCCAATATTTTCATCCCGTCGTTTGGACATTCATTTTATAAAAGTAGTCCACAGTTCCTTTGCCGCATTCTCTACAATAATCTCCCACATGATATCAAAAATTCCAAATCATTCAAGTTTGACCTTAAGAAGTATTTGCTAGAAAAATCTTTTTATTCTCTAGACGAATTCCTAAATCCCTCCACTTAGAGTTTTACCATATTGAAATTTATAATTGTTATTGTATTCTTTTGAATTTGTATTTGTTATCTGTTAATTGTTATTTGTTATTTGTCATCTGTTATTTGTTATTTGTGAAATGTTACGGTTAGACATATGTATGTATATCCGATATGTGTACCATGTACATGTCCATGGATTCAATAAATAAATAAATAAATAAATAAGGCCTAAGTCGACACTACGACGCAAATGAACATAATGCTATCTAGCGGATAAAGAGAGAAGCTTTTAGTTGCAGAAGGATGCGTAAGCAGCACTGTAGCTAGAAATTTTTAGAAAAGTCCAGGGCCTTCTGGATTACCGTCTTCTTTTTTAACAACATAGTTGGCGATGTACATGAGTAGTGGTGCTGACAGTGATAATAATAATTGGATTGTTGATTCTTGTGTTTTGATAAAATAACAATTGGTGTAGAGTAAAAATCAAATGAAAGTAAATAACTGAAAGAAAACACAAAACAAATATCAAATAAAGTCCTTTCTACAAAGCCAAGCAGCTTGGAGCCTAGCCTAGTTAGCACATCAAACCAGGTATAACTTATTATAGATAGATATGTAGATAGATAGATAGATAGATAGATAGATAGATAGATAGATAGATAGATAGATAGATAGATAGATAGATAGATAGATAGATAGATAGATAGATAGATAGATAGATAGATAGATAGATAGATAGATAGATAGATTAGTGGGGGAGCATAGGGTATGAAAACATGCTTCCGTGGCAGCTTACGTGAAAGAGCTATGTGTGTGGTATCAATCGATTCGTATTGATCCATAGATAAACAATTTCGATGGTGAGTCTTGATTTTTTGTCTGAGACCGGCCATATCTAAAACAAGATGGCCGCCGCTTTCGAATTTTAAACTAGCGTATCTTCGTAAGTATTTGACCAATTTCAATTTCAAAGGTACCATTCGAAAGGTAAATGATAGAAATTTAAATTATGTTCCACAAATTTTCACTTAAATCCCATATGTTTGAGGTTATGTTACAAAAACTTAAACTGTTTACTTTACACTTTCTCGTTATGGAACGATATTTACTAGGTGAAAGGGTTTTACATTTTCTAAAGTTGCAATTTTGGTAGATTATTTCTATGTGCTTTTAATGAATCCATGCATTTAATTTTCTGACAATTATAGACTGAGTTAATGTAATTGAAGCTATGGCATGTGTAGATGAATATATGCTACTACTGTGTAATCTTTATGTTTCAAATACATTTTGTCGAGGCACAATAATTGGTGAAACAATTAGATATTTGGTATAAATCGATTCGTTATGAACCGAACTTAAACAATTTTGATTGGGTAAATTTCGATTTTTTTACTGAGACCTTCCCTGGGCAAAAACAAGATGGCCGCCGTCATTGAACATAATATCTTTAAAAGTATTTCGCCGATTTCAATTTTAAAGGTACCGTTGAAAAGGTAATAAAAAGAGCTACAAATGATATGTCAACAATTTTCCAGAAAGTTTAATATTTTTGAGGTTATGTTTGGTTTGAGTTTTTGGTATTTTTAAAGATTTTTATTCGCCTCTAGAAGTTGCAGATATGCGCTCTGGCGGAGAAGCGCTCAACTGGGGGTTTGGGGGTAACCTCTACCGCGCGTATTCTTTTTCACACAGATTTGAATTACGATTGCATTAGTTTTGGGACTGTTGGCGATATAGATACATGCAACAGTCCACAATAGTGATGTTTGCTATAATCAAGAATACTGTAATAGAGTAAAAAATGACGTCTCTTTATATCTATTGATCTTGAAAACGTTTAATTTTGCAAGTCAATGAAGTGACAAAATGTTGAGGATTGGGCTTTCATCATTTGATTTTATTGACGAAATTGACGACATGTCATACTCATAACTAGGAAAACGCTCAAGTCCCGCCGCGTTGTTGGATGAGCGTAATAGGGAATATTCCACTTAATATTTTATATTTTATTTTAATTCTTATTCATGTCTTAATAGTCACTGCACTTTTTTTTATTTAAAAAAAATGTTTTTTGTGTAATTTAAACAAGAATTAAATGGGTCCCCCAGTTTGCGCGCCAAAAACCAGCGTGCGCCATCTTTGGACGGTACTACGTCATAACTGTGTTGAGTCAAGGCCAATTGGAAACTAAATGTACGTATATTTGTACATATTTACATACAGACGGCGGTGCTCGCCCATCCGCTCAACACAAACAACTCCACAGGGATGTACATTTTCACCGTCTTTTGTTTTTCTTTTTTCGTGTGTGACAGGAGATTTCGCGAGATCATTGTGATAAAGAATAACGAGCATTTTGTCTTGAGTTTTTGCATAGCCTAGGACTATCATGGTATTCTTTATCTACAATAGGCTTTAATTAGTCATCAAAGTAAGGTTTTTGTGCGGGATGTGTGTCAGAACATGAACGTGCAGGCCTAGGGTTGGCAAGTTAAGCCTAGGGCTTGTCAAGTGAGTAATTTTAGTATTCACATACCAATGCCTATATCCTACAGGAACGATTGGCCTAGACTGTTGTATTATAAATAATTTTCTACATCTAGGCCTAGACCTAGGACTGTTTCAGTTTTGTTTTTTGATTGCAATGTCAACTTTTCTCGTTTTCTGGCTAGGTGTTAAATGTAAAATGTCCGCCATCTGTTTACATTACTGTAAGCTACGCTAGGCGCTGCTTTGTTTAAAACACCGCCGTCTTGATGTATATCTCGATCCTACTGTAATACTATTCCAACATCTTTGGTCTGGATGCATGTTTATCCAGACGGCGTTGGATCAACACAGTTCTGACGTCACAGTCGTTTTTGCCGCTTTAAAAAAGTGCTGCTTTTAAAACGGCTATAAATCACTGGATTATTATTTCACGGAAAAACAAAGTACATATTTGTAATCGGGACGAAATACTTCTTCTAAAAAATCTATTCGTACAGTATTTGGCGGAAGTGGAATCTTCCCTATTGGTGCATTGAGCTGTCATGTGTTATGCAGATTTTCTGTTGTTCTGTGAAAAAATTATTACTCAATTGAAGATTTTTTAAAAATTAAATTAAATTTTAAATAAATCAACTTAAATTTAAAAAAAAATTAATTAATCGCAATTTAAAAGGAAAAAATCGTAATATTGAAATTTTGATAAGAAGTAATTATTCGATTGCTCACAAATTTTACACAAATATTTTAAATTTTAATAAAACTAGGAAAACGCTAAAGTCCGCCGCGTTGATGGATGAGCGTTTTTATTTTGCGTTTTGTGCGTTTGTTTGCACTTTTCCTTGCAAGTGCTTTTTGAATGCATGTTGGAGGTGATTGTTGTCAAGTTTCTATTGTTATTTGTTAATGGTATTATAAACTTCAAAAAAACTCTATTAAACCTTTATTTCTGTAGATTCTGACTAAATTTTTTCAACTTTTTCTTTCAAAAGGTACTACATCACCATAACCTTAATGTCCATGTGAAATCTGAACGTTGTAGTCCTACCCGTTGGTCAGAATACGGCCCAAATGTGACGAAAATATCGCACTAAAAATTGAAAAACTAATATTAAAAACCTTTATTTCTATAGATTCTAGCTAACTTTTTCACTTTTTTCTTTCAAAAGGTACTACATCACCATATTCTTCATGTCCATGTGAAATATGAACGTTCTAGCCCCACCAGTTTGGTCAGAATCGGCCCAAATGTCACGAAAATATCGCACTAAAAATCGAAAAAAATCGTAAAAGTACGATATTTATGAGAATATTTCTTCGATTGTACCAAAAATCAATACACCTCTAAGTTCAGAGAAAACGAAGGTCCGTGTCAAATTTTCATCAAGATCGGTATGCCGTTTGCCCGGAATCGAGCGAACAAACAGACGGAAAACAAAAAAAAAAAAAAAAACAAAAAAAAAAATAATACACCCGAGCAATTTTTGGGGCAGTGAAATTGAATCTTCGCTATCGTCGCTACGCTGTCGCTATCAAATTAAGGTTCTGTGAAAAAATCATTACAATAGGATAAAACATGTAGGTGTTATAAGCCGAAGAAATTTTAAAAATCGAAAAAAGTCGTAAAATTGCGATTTTCGTAAAAAATAGTTTTTTGATAACGCTCAAATTTCACATGAATATATCAATTCATGAAATTAAGGTTCTGTGAAAAAATCATTACAATCGGACAAAGCATGTAGGTGTAGTAAGTCGAAGAAATTTTTAAAAAATTGAAAAAAATCGTAAAATTGAGATTTTCATGATAAATAATTTTCCGATTGTGCTCAAAAACGTGGCAGTTCTAAGTTCAGAGATTTCGAAGACCTCCATAAAATTTCATCGCAATCGGAGTATCGGTTTAGCCGGAATCGTGTGGACAAACAGACAAAAATACAGAAAGAAAAAAAAAACATTCCGGATTTTTTTCTCCAGTGTAGTGAAATGGAATCTTCGCTTCGCTCGCTTCGCTCGCTACGCTCATCCAATAATATGTATAATGTATTTATGTATTTATTTTATTTATTTATTTAACGTTTATCCTGTTCATTTAAAAATGATTTACAATGGCGATATTGTTCATGATATTTTACGTCAAACCTTTTACAGTCTCCTGGTATAAAAGTACAACATATACAAAGGCCCCGGGGATCCATGAAGAATTCAGATCCTTATATGGTGACCTTTGCGTAATAATATCGCCATTGTGACACCATGATAATATTTAAAACTGAATATAATTTACGACCATGCATGTATGTAGGGTATACTTAGGCAACCAAGCCCTACCACTCTCCACATGTTTTTAATTTAGAATATGTTGGGATTCAAAGGATATCAACTATGTAACATTTTCGTTAGAAATTAAGCAATCAAACTCCATAAGTAAATATAAACAATTGATCCAAGTATGGTTGATGAATCAATGCCGTAGAAGTGTAGACATACCGTAATTTTTAAAATATTATTCAAAACACTATTAAGACATGTGTCTACCTAAACCATTGTATGATTTCATTATCTTCTTATTTCCACGCAATATGTTGGCTTAACATTTTCGAATTTTCATACATAATACATAATTATGTTACTGTCAGTTACATATTATTATTATTCATTATTGTATTACACATGACATTGCATGACATTAGGCCTATATTATTACTAATTATTTTACCACACTATGTTACATTTTACTATACTTAGTTTAGTTCCAACTTTCTCTTATTTCTAGTCTTCATCAATATAGGCCCTAACACTGTATGTAAAAGACCCCAATTTGTGGGTAAGATATACACTCACTGCATGTCAGTGCTAGAATATAATATATTGAATTCAATGTATATAATCAATTATGTATTACAAATCGTTCAGTAGGCCACCAAATGAAACAATGATACGAGATTTTGATGTGATTATTGGCGATTCATGTCTTTCTGTGTGTGTGAGTGGGCAGGGTATTATTATACTACCACATTTGTGTTGCCGTTTACCACTCACGTGTAGCTTTATATGTTGTCAGTTGGAAAAACATAGAATGCTATGTTACGAGTGCAAAATGCAGGCACAAAAATCAACGAAAAACTATATTATCATCTGCATGACACACCAAACCCATTATATAACGAGAAACGCCAATTTAACCATTTCTTCTCAAGCTTAATATCAGTAGCATATATTATTATTATAATTGTTGTCAGTCAGACATAAACATGTGTCGTTGTCGCTTTAAAAGACTTGATTTCCATACGCCAGCGCGTAGTAAACAGAGGCGAACCCCCAAACCTTCGTTGTTGTTGTTGTTGCTGTTTCTTCTAGCGGTGGTGAGAACCCTTCCGCTGGTTGATTTTACTGCTGATCGGACTTTATATTTTTCTTCCCGTTTTGGCGACGAATTTTGAAATTTCTTTGACGGAGTTAAGAGTTAAATTGGAGAGGATATCGGTTTCTGTAAGAGGATGTTGGATGTTGTTTGGTAGGGCTGTATAGAGCGAGTCGCGCCATCTGTCGTAATGAGGACACACTAGTAGGAGATGCATTATGGTCTCGGGATCGTCGCAGTGGGGGCATTCAGGCGGGATATTTTGGTTGAATTTATTTTGATATGCGTTCAAGTGGCAATGGCCTATTCTGAGTCTGTTTATGGTTATAATTTCTCTTCGGGTAAGGTTTTTAAAGTCTTGAAACCAGGGTTTGGGCCTTATTTGGCTTTGTATTTGGGCATAGTGCCTTCCTTTCGTCTTATTTGTTACTGCGTATGATTCATTCCACATATTAAATATCTTCTTGACGCTTATTGATTTAATTACTTGCGGGTCTAATTGAGTTGTTATCGGGAGTCTGTTTGATGATGCAGCTTGCTTTGCCAGGGCGTCTACTGTTTCGTTTCCTGATATACCCATGTGGGCCGGGATCCATTCGATGTTTATATGTAGGCCTGTTTTGGTAAGATGAGAGAGAAGGCTGGCCGCTATAAAGGAGAAATATCCAGTTTTCCCATCAAAGTGACTGTTTGATAAGGATTGGATACTCCCTTTTGAGTCTGTGTGAATAGTTGAATTTTGAAATCGATGAATAGGAATATATTGTAGGGCTTTAATTATGGCTATTGTTTCTGCAGTAGTAATTGGTAGTTCACTTGTTAGTTTGTATTTGAAGCCTGTTTTGTTGTTGTAATCGTAGAAGGCAGCGCCAACTCCGATTACTCCCTTTGTTGTTTATTTTGGATCCGTCGGTCAGTGGCGGCGCCAGACAAAAATCATTGGGGGGGCAGAGGATGGGCAAGGTAAGAAAGTGGGGGGGGCAATCAGTGGCGGGTAGCTGGGGTCTGGGGCGAAGCCCCAACCGCCGGAGGCTCTTTCGCCGCAGACGAAAAAATTTCACCATACTACAGTTATTTCGTCATGTTTTAACTGAAAAATGGCAACTGTGGGGATTACCGTTTTTTTTTTTATGATTTTATTTCCCGTGCATCTTTCGTGGAAGAGTTTTTGCGGTAAGTTTGTATTCTATTAGGTAGTAGGATACAAGTTTTTTGCACTTTCCTTGCAGGCCATGCTATGCTGCAGAGGGCGTCGGGGGCGTCGCGACGCCCTTACACGTTTTTTAAGAGGGATGATTTTTTATCTCGTGTGCCTTTTGTGATAGAGTGTTGCGGTAAACTATATTTTGTTAAGTAAGAGCAAACAAATTTTTTGCATCTATTTTGCAGGTCCTGGTATGCTTGAAAGGGCGTCGGGAGCGTCGCGACGCCCTATAACGTTTTTTAAGAGGAATTATTTTTTATCTTATGTGCCTTTCGTGATAGAGTATTGCGGTAAACTGTATTCTATTAAGTAATGACATACACGGTTTTTTCACCAACCTTGCAGGTCCTGGCACGCTTCAGAGGGCGTCGGGGGCGTCGCGACGCCCTAAAACGTTTTTTTGAAAAGAGGAATGAATTTTTATCTCGTGTACCTTTCGTGCTAGAGTGTTGCGGCGAATTGTATTCTATTAAGTAATAGCATACAAGTTTTTAGAACCTACCTTGCAGGTCCTGGTAGGCTTCAGAGGGCGTCGGGGGCGTCGCGACGCCCTTTAACGTTGATAAAGATGCTTGATTTTTATCACGTGTGCCTTTCGTGATAGAGTATTGCGGTAAACTGTATTCATTTAAGTAATATCATTCAAGTCTTTTGAACCTACCTTGCAGGTCCTGGTACGATTTAGAGGGCGTCGGGGGCGTCGCGACGCCCTATCACGTTTTTTAGAGTGATTTTTTTTATCTCGTGTACCTTTCGTGATAGAGTATTGCGGTAAACTATGTTCTATTAAGTCATAGCAATCAAATTTTTTGAAAACCCACTTTGCAGGTCCTGGTACGCTTCAGAGGGCGTCGGGGGCGTCCGCGACGCCCTATAATGGTTTTTTATAATAAAGATTATTTTTTATCTCGTGTGCCTTTCATGATAGAGTATTTCGGTAAACTATATTCTATTAAGTAATAGCATATAAGTTTTTAGAACCTACCTTGCAGGTCCTGGTATGCTTAAAAGGGCGTCGGGGGCGTCGCGACGCCCTAAAACGGTTTTCTGAAAAGAGTAATGAATTTTTATCTCGTTTACCTTTCGTGCTAGAATGTTGCGGTGAATTGTATTCTATTAAGTAATAGCATACAAGTTTTTAGAACCTACTTTGCAGGTCTTGGCACGCTTCAGAGGGCGTCGGGGGCGTCACGACGCCCTAAAACGTTGATAAAGATGCTTGATTTTTTATCTCGTGTACCTTTCGTGATAGAGTAATGCGGTAATCACGTATTCTATTAAGTAATAGTTTAAGTGTTTTTATCACCTTCCTTGCTGGTCTTAGTTTGCTGCAAGGACTCTTAAAAACCACTCTTAAAAACGTTAAATGGCGTCGCGACGCCCCCGACGCCCTCTGAAGCGTACCAGGACCTGCAAAGTAGATGCAAAAAACTTGAATGATATTACTTAATTGAATACAGTTTACCGCAATACTCTATCACGAAAGGTACACGAGATAAAAAAACATCACTCTAAAAACGTTATAGGGCGTCGCGACGCCCCGACGCCCTCTGAATCGTACCAGGACCTGCAAGGTAGGTTCAAAAGACTTGAATGATATTAACTTAAATGAATACAGTTTACCGCAATACTCTATCATGAAAGGCACACGTGATAAAAAATCAAGCATCTTTATCAACGTTAAAGGGCGTCGCGACGCCCCCGACGCCCTCTGAAGCCTACCAGGACCTGCAAGGTAGGTTCTAAAAACTTGTATGCTATTGCTTAATAGAATACAATTCACCGCAATACTGTATCACAAAAGGCACATGCGATAAAAAATAATCCCTCTTTAAAAAAGCGTTATAGGGCGTCGTGACGCCCCCGACGCCCTCTGAAGCGTGCCAAAACCTGCAAGGTAGGTGCTAAAAACTTGTATGCTATTTCTTAATAGAATACAATTCACCGCAACACTCTAGCACGAAAGGTACACGAGATAAAAATTCATTCCTCTTTTCAAAAAACCGTTTTAGGGCGTCGCGACGCCCCCGACGCCCTCTGAAGCGTGCCAGGACCTGCAAGGTTGGTGAAAAAACCTTGTATGTCATTACTTAATAGAATACAGTTTACCGCAATACTCTATCACGAAAGGCACATGAATAAAAATAATTCCTCTTAAAAAACGTTATAGGGCGTCGCGACGCTCCCGACGCCCTTTCAAGCATACCAGGACCTGCAAAATAGGTGCAAAAAATTTGTTTGCTCTTACTTAATAAAATATAGTTTACCGCAACACTCTATCACGAAAGGCACACGAGATAAAAAATCATCCCTCTTAAAAAACGTGTAAGGGCGTCGCGACGCCCCCGACGCCCTCTGCAGCATAGCATGGCCTGCAAGGAAAGTGCAAAAAACTTGTATCCTACTACCTAATAGAATACAATTTACCGCAAAACTCTTCCACGAAAGATGCACGGGATACCTGTTGCCCCCCTACTACTTGGTAAAATAAACACAAATATGTACAGTTTGGTGTATTTAATTTGTGATTTGACGATTTAATTTTAGTAATGTTACAGTGCAAAACAAAACAAAACAAAAAACTCGTTCTGGAACAGTCGCTTCTTTTATAATTATAAGCATTACTGGAATTACGGTAGGAACAATTTATTATAAAATGCAATCGATATACATTAATTTAGAACAGTGTACTACAACTGGGGGGGCAAGCGGGGGGGCAGGCCATATTTTGGGGGGGCAATTGCCCCCCCATGCACCCCCGTAGCGCCGCCACTGCCGTCGGTAAAAATAAGTATGCTTCCTGGGTGCTTTTCTTTGATGAACTGGTTAAAGGAAGCTTTGGTTGTGATTGGGCTGGTAATATCGATACTGTTTTCGGCCGATATAAAAGGGAATAGGTATTTTTCTATAGAGTGATAAGGGTATGCGTATTGGAGAGGCCACGGGAAGCTGCTTATTAGATGATTAAACGTCTCTAAGGTAATTAGTCGCAGTCACTAGCACTGGGTAAATTCCTCCCGGGCGTCCTTCTTCCTCTTTTAATGTAATTATGTTCTGTAATTTCCGGAGTGATGTGATAAGTTGATTGTTTTCTATTGTATATTGTCTTGCCATGAAGTAGATAGCTGATTTGTAGGCACATAGGCGAATTGGTAACATTGCTGCCTCTGTCATGATTGAATGGTTTGGAGATGAGTTGAGAGCCCCTATGCATATACGGATTCCTTGTCTGAAAGCTCTCTCTATAGGACCTAGGTGGATGGGGGTGGCGTTCCCATACACCAAGAGGCCGTACTCTATTTTGCTCAGTAGTCTGCTTCTTAGAATGGTTAGCATAATTTGTGGGTCAGCACCCCAGCTTACTCCCTGTATGCACCTAAGGAGGTTTACTTCTCTTATACACTGAGTGTACAGGTTCTTGGTGTGGCAACTCCATGTAAGTTTATTATCGAGGTGTAAGCCGAGGAATTTGTGGTTGGATTTGAAGGGAATCTTTCTGTGTTTTAATTTGATTGATATTTCTCCGATATTATATCTTCTTCTTGTGAAAATCATTAATGCACTCTTTCCCGGGTTTGCTGATAGCTCTAGACTGTCCAGTTCGTTTATTAGAATATTCAAACTTTGTTGTAGTTGAATTTGTGCTATTTGTAAGTTATCTGCGATTGTGTACAGGACTATGTCGTCTGCAAACATGAGTATTATTGTATGTTTGGGAATACTTTTGTCTAATTGCCGGGTGTATAAAAGGTACAAGAGGGTGCTAAGAACCGCCCCTTGGGGTAGGCCCTTGTAAGCTGTTCGTGGTTTAAGGCGGATTTAATCGTGCGATTTTTTAGATATTTGTCTTCCCTCGCTACTTTACGGAACCCCAGCTTGCTATGATACGTATCAAAGATTATACTGAATCGTAGGCTTTCGATGTCTAAGAATACGTTGCATGACTTTGTGCGTTTAAGCGCTACTTGAGCGTCGTTGTAATTCTGTATGCTATCCATGGTGCACCCTTCTGCATTTCCTAAATCCCTATTGATGTTTTGGAGTGTTGTGATATTCTAACCATCTTGTCTAGTCTGCTTTAATAAGTCTTTCCATTGCTTTTGACTATGACGGGACGTTTAAGGCGATTTGTGGGCATCGTTGGTCTTTGTGTGGCTCGTTGTATTGTGTGGCTTCGTTGGTCTTTGTTGGCTCGTTGGTCTTGTGGTAGCGTATCTGACTTCCAATGCAGTAAGAATAGGTTCATTCCCGTTTAAAGTCGAATTTCTTTTAACTTCTGATTTGGGACTTCAGCCCCATCAGTCTTGTCTTACGAATTTGTAAACGGTGACTTTTGAGCCGTCCTAGCAACGAAGCACATAAGTAAATTTCAGAGTTTCTGTTCTGATACGGCCTTGTTGATTCTGGCGTTGATTTTGCGGGTGTCGCACTGTCCATACCACAGATTGCTATATTTCCTATAAAAAATATCGTTCTTTGTTGGTTTATCGCTCTAACGAATCCGATTGCGTCGGGCCTGCAGGGTTGACTTGGTCGTCTTTGATTTAATGTCCCCCACCTGAAATCGATTATATAATGAGTGGGTGTGACATCTAAATAAAAATTTATTTATTGTATTACTTTAATGGCGTGTCTGTACGAAGCTACTTTGGTTCTGTCCTTGCCTGGCTTTAGGATTGGTACTATTTCTGAAGTGCGCCAGTCGTCGGGGATAACTTCATGTTCCCATAGATTGTTTAAAGTTTTTAGCAAGGCTGCTCTTCCGCGTTCGGACATGTTCAGAATCATGATTGGAGTTATGCCGTCCGGTCCGGGGGCGGACTTGGATCGAAGTTTCTTTATTATAATATCGAGCTCTCTTGCTGTGAAGCTTTTGTCTAGGTCCTGGGACTGGATGTCGTCGTCACTGTCCTCTATGTCCGTACTTACGTCCTGTACATTTGGTACGAAGTCAGGTGCAATTAATTTGGCAAACTCCTCCGCGAACTCGTTCGCGTCCCCGTGGCTGGGGGCCGCCGTCAGTCTCCTCCCTTTGAACCAGCCCACCCTCCTCCATATCAACGAGAGGGGTGTTTGCCGGTTTATCGTGCTGCAGTAGTCGTGCCAGCTTTTTTCCGCTCGTCTCTCAGGGTGTATTTCGCTTTGGCTACCGCTTTTTTTAAATTGAGGTAATTCGCCATGGATGGATCTCTTTTGTACGATTTCCAGCATAGTTTGCGCTCTGCTACGACTTTGGCGCACGTGGAGTTCCACCATGGTACGGGTTGTTTCTGAGATAAGTTATAGTTACGCTCGTACGTGCATCTTTGGGTTGCTTTATGGATGTTGTTCGTAAGGGTGTTGTAGTAGGGTTATCGGGTCACTATTGTTCGGGGTGTCAAACTGGTCACTTATTTTGTTATATTTTTGCCAATCAAGATTCTTACTTCTTGGGTTTTTAGGAGCTTGGATTGTATGTCGCAGGTGCGGTGGATGATTGGTGTGAATAATGATAGGGAAGTGGTCGCTACCGTGGAGGTCTGGTAGCACTCTCCAAGTTAATAACGGAGCCAGATGACAAGGGACCAGGGTGATGTCAGGGGTTGACGGGGGAAACGGAGGACTGGGGATGAAGGTGGGGTCGAGATTGTTGATTATGGTGAGAGCCCTATTTTGGATAGTGTCCGCGATTATGGTTCCTTCCCTGGATGCAGGTCTGTTGGGGTCCCACGCTGGGTGGTGGGCGTTTAGATCTCCGCAGATAATGGAGTTTGGAGGAATATTACTCAGCATCTGGTCCCATGAGTTTTTGAAATTTGATGAATTAGGTTTTCTGTAACAGGAGAAGATGTTGATTTCTTGATTAGTTGCAAATGAGATTTAAGCACCTATTGATTGAAGGCCGCTCCCGTCTGATGTAGTGTATATCGGCGTGAATGGGTGTTTTAGGTTGATTAGTAGCCCTACCCCCCCGTATCCATCTTCTCTGTCTTCTCTTACTAGCTCGTAATTAGTATACGATAGTTTATCGGAAGGTTTGAGCCAGGTTTCCTGTAGGGCTACCACAGATGGTTTGAAAGTGTTAATTATCCATTGTAAATCTGTGGTGTTGCTGTGGATGCTGTGAATATTCCATTGGATTATACTAAATTCCATGTTGATGAAAACTGATACCGGATATCATAGTAACAATTAGTTGTGCTTTTGGATATATGATATTGTATGCGTTGTCAAGCTTAGATCCTGTGAGTTGAATGATAATTTCGCAGAGCAGGTTTGTTATTAAATGTACGGTAGTTTGGACTTTAATGTTTTCTTGAGAGTTTGTCTTGATTGTATTGTTGTTGTAGGTCATGTTTGTAATATTGGAGTTGGTTTCTTTTATTAAGTTATGATTAGAGCTGAGACTAATTCCGTCCTCCTCGCTGGATATCGTGATTTCGTTATCTGGGGGTATGTCCTGGGGTGATATGATTGGCTGCTCACTTGCGATTATCTCTGCAAGATGAAGCTGTCTTAGGGGAATTATCTAACTCGTCGTTACTGCTGGTTGGTTTTTGTTTGCGCGTTGGTGTTTGACTGTGTATTTTGATCGTGGGGTAGTTGGTGTCATTTATTACGGGAGCCTGTTCGGCGTCTTTGACTTTGTCTCTGGCTTCCTGGTACGAAAGATGATCGGTGGTCATTAAATTCGAAATTTCCCTTCTTTGTTTGTAAACAGGACAGCTTTCGGAAATGGATGGGTGTGACCCGTTGCAATTTATGCATCGTGACTCTACCTCACATGTTGTGTCATCGATGTGTTCACCTTTACCGCAATTGACACACATTTGTGCTCTGTCACATCTGACATGAGTGTGTCCGTACCGGAAGCATTTCGTGCACTGTAGCACCTTCGGTATATACGGGTTGACCTCAAGGTTGACTGAATGTAACTGAATGTCCTCGGGGAGCCTGACCCCTTGGAATGTAATTAGAATTGTACCTGTAGGTTTAAATTCATAATGGCCTTCTGTTGTTATCATTTTCTTAGTAAATCTTCCGATGTGTAGAATTTTGAACTGCGATTTTGCGTATTTAAGTATATCTTCATCTGGGATGCTGGGGTCTACCCCTTTGACTATCCCCTTGGACGTGTAAAGTCCTAGAGGCGCGTAAGCGTTTAGGGAGACGGCTCCGATTTGTTTTATTTGTAGGAGTTTATTTGCTACATCTAGTTGGCTGGTTTCTATTCTCATACTCGTTCTATCAGTTTTGGTTATAGTGGCCTTGTTTTGGAAATTTGATGTTAAGTATTTCCCAACTGTCATGGGGTGGGGCAGAGATGATGTGTTGCTGGCAGTTCTAATTATTATAACGTAGGATTTCTGAGTGTTCTTTTCAAACTTTGTTATTTTGAATGCTTGAATGTGATCGGTGTTTTGTGGGGTGGCTTTTATTTTATTGCCGGGTGACAGATTGGTATCAATTGGATTTGGTGGCCCTGGTGGAGGATTTTTGTTTGGGATTTGATTCAGGTTTGGCTTTGGGATTGGCTTTGGCTTTAGAAACGTATTTGGTTGTGGATTTAGTGGGTCTACAGGTGTTTTCTTTCGGTTACTTTCCTGTTCGTCGTCGCTATCGTCGCTATTAGTTCTTCCTCTCTTCTGGATGTTTTCCTTGTTGATTTCCATGGGTTGGACGGCGCCCGGGTCCATGATGCCTTCCTCTTCTGCCATTTTGCAAACACTGAACACATCCGCACTTCACGAGAACCAAATTTGAACTCCCCCAAACCTTCAGCCATATTGCAAGAATCCGCGCGACGGTGGCGCGATCTCTTACTACTTTTAGAGGCGAATAGAGCACAATAGGTGAAACAACTATGTATGGGGTATCAGTCGATTCGTTATGTACCGTGATTTAACAATTTTGATGGAAAAAATTTCGATTTTTTTACTGAGCCCTTCCCATGGCAAAAAACAAGATGGCCGCCGCCAATGAACCTTTTGACTCGCATATCATTAAAAGTAAATATCCGATTTTTAATTCACGTACACCGTTGAAAAGGTAATTAAAAGAGGAATAAACTATAGATTTACCATTTTGTTGAAACTTCAATAATTGAGGTTATGTTACAAAAACTTAAATTATTTACTACACTCGTCATCGTTATGGAACTTATGGCGCATATATTTTCATTACCAAATCGGGTTTTGAATATGTTTGGCTTGTTTATCCGTAGCATATCTCTTTATGTATTCATTGAGTTCTTACTTTTTATGTTACGACAAATATAACCCGAGATAATGTATTTGAAGCTTCGGCATGTGTAAATGAATAATATATGCATCGAGTATTTTGATCTTGATGTTTTAATCACATTTCGTCGAGGCACAATAATTGATGAAAGGATTATGTATCTGGTATCAATCGATTCGTTATGAAACGTACTTTAACAATTTTGATGAGGTACCCGTCGCAAAAAAAACAAGATGGCCGCCGAAAAAAAACTTTGTGACTTATATATTTTCTAAGGTAATTGACAGATCAATTCTAAAGGTACCGTTGGAAAGGTAATTAAAGGAGCAAAAAATTATAAACTTGCAATTTTCACGAAACTTACATATTTACTGAGGTTATCTTGTTGTAGGAAACTAAGACGCTGTTATGTTGATACCATAGACATAGTTCCACTACCGGGGATTGAACCCGGGACCAGTTGGAAACAGTATGACATTTACAGCTAGGTTCCCGAGTGGTTTCTAATTCCAATTATTTCACATCATCATCCAGGCCCAGATCCATCAGTAGCGTACACATAATATCACAGAATAAATACACAGAATAGCTAAATGCAGATCATACGAAGAAGATTTTCGTTACTAAAGAGATGGTCTCAAGCGAATTTTTTCAAATAAACATTCAAAAGGCCCTCAAAGACACACAACCTAACTCGGAAAAAAAGATGTAGGTACAGAAGAAGAAGCAACCAAACGTTGCAACTGCAGTAAATTTGCCGGTATGTTTAAAGGAGATGAACAGGGAGGACCGAATAGGAAAAATTCTTGCCAAACATAACATATACACAGTATTTCACACCAACAGAAAGATTGAGTTGTTAAGAACTTAAGAAGTAGTAAGTAAGGACCACATCCGCCTAGAAGGTAGTGGCGTGTATGAAATACCATGTGGGAATTGTGACAGATGCTAAGTGGGTCAATCATGAAGGAACATGTTTCAACGTCAACAGGAACACAGGCTATAGCTGTTGAGCACATGGACAGAACATCAGTCCTTGCTCAACATACTAAGGAAAGTGGCCATGTTATCGACTTTGCTGGCATGAAACCCATTGCCACCGTTGAGGAGTTTCTTCCTAGAATGTTACGAGAAGCCATCGAGATAAATAAACGAGCTCATAGTCTAATAATAATTCTTTATTTCATTTTGATCGTGTACATGGTACAGATATGCACTGCTCCGAAGAGAGTGTGAAATAGTAGATATTCTAATACACAGATATACTTTATATACTTAGATATCTATTCTAGGTAGAGCATACTTAAAATACTTATAATAATTATAATTCAGTCTAGAACAAAAGTTAATAACATAAAAGGGTAAGGGTAATCCATTGCTGAAAGCCCCCTATAGCGAGCCGCCAGGCTCATTGGGGGCTTGACCAATAATTGTAAAATGTGAATTTTAACATGCAATAAAGAACAATACAACAATATAAGTTTAAGTTGACAAAACATTATACTGACAAGCATATTAACATACCCAAGGCATAGTGCAGGGTGCTGACATAATAAAAGACTGTTTATAAGTTTAGTTTTGTCGGTCATTCTGATTTACAAATTCATCAATAGAATAAAAACACTTGTCAAGCAGAAATGATTTTACTCTAGCCTTAAAAATTATGTGCCTGCTTGTATTTATGAGTTTGATGTCTGCTGGTAATTTGTTATAGAGGGCTGAGCATAGAGCCAATGGTCCTTTGGTAAACTTGGATGTGCTGAAAGAGTCGATATGAATGTTGATTTGCGAGCGTGTGCCATGGTGATGAATTTGTGAATTGCGGCCCTGCGGGGAAACCATTCAGGATTATTGTGAACAAAGATTACACAGATTTGAATAAGGATACATGGAAGAGTCAGTATTTTTAGATTTCTAAAAATTCTTTACAGGATTTTCTCCTATTGGCTCCAACCATGATTCTGATGGCTCGCTTTTGAATGCGAAAGACACGGATTGCTTGCGATGAGGCGCCCCAGAACATTAGTCCGTATGCTATATGCGAGTGGATATGAGCGTAATATACCGCTAGCAAAGTTTGCGAATTTACAATTTGTTTCAGCTTTCTAAGCATGAAGCAACGACTTCTCAATTTAGACGAAACTTTTTCAATCTGGGGAGACCAATCCAGAGTTGCTGTGATGGCTAGACCTAAGAATTCAACTAACTCGGAGCAAGCAATGCTTTTTGAGTTTAGACGTATTAGAGGGCTTGAGTTTACTGGAGAGTGTGGAGAATGAAAGTTTAAGACAAATGATTTGGAGGTTTGAAGAGCTAAAAGATTTGTGGTACAGTAGTTGGACATGTTATCTACCTCCTTGTTGGCCATTATGATAAGATTGTTAACTAAGGGGGAAGGTGCTGTAAAGAGTTGGCTGGAATCGTCCACATATTGTGTTAACGAGCCGAAATCAAAGATTACCGGCATGCCACTTACATAGAGAAGAAAAAACGCTGGACCCAGAATAGTGCCCTGCGGGACACCGCTAAGAAGGTATCGTGGAAGGGACTTGACATTGGCATGAGTGTTGTTGACAATATCCTTAACTTCTACTACTTGTACTCTGTTAGACAGATAGGATTTTACCCAGTCATAAGCTATGCCTCTAATGCCAACTGAGTGGAGTCTAACGAGTAGAATATTATGATCAATGGTGTCAAAAGCTTTGCTTAAGTCGTAAAACACGCCTATCGCAGAGTCACCGCGATCTAGGGCAGAATAAACATTTGAAAGAAATTCGAACATTGCAGTGATAGTGGATTTGCCTTTTTGATAGCCATGTTGATTGGCAGGGAGAATCTTGTGCTTATCAATAAATGACATTAATCTGTTGTGAAATGTTCTTTCAAAAATTTTTGCAAACGTAGAAATTAATGAGATTGGTCTGTAGCTATTTGGGTCACTTTTCTTTCCCTTCTGTTTATAGAGAGGGATCACTCTGGCTTGTTTTAGCTTTTCGGGAAAGATACCAGATGTGAAGGATGTGTTGATGATGAGTGAGAGAGGGTGTGCAATTAAGCGATAACATTTGGTTATAATGTAAGTGGGGACACCGTCAATCCCAGCTGATCTTTTGTTTCCAAGATTTTTTATGATGCCTGCAATCTCATTAGGAGAAGTTGGATGAAGAAATATTGATTGTTGCACTTGAGGAGGCCTAAGAAGTTGATAGTGGGGAGTTGTGAGGTTTATGTTGAGGACGGCTCATTAATCCGGCTTCAATAAAATAATTATTTAGATAGTTTGCAACTAATGATGCATTAGATGTTAAGGATCCGTTAATATTGAGGGCAAGGTTGTCCTGAAGAGGCTTAGCCTTAGTTTGATTTTGTATAATGCTCCAAGCAGCTTTGGATTTATTTTGAGCTTTGTCTACAGTGGCGTCATTGACAAAAATTAAAAATTAAAAAATTAAAAATTAAAAAAAAAATTTAAAAATTTAAATAAACAGCAAGGTAGACAACGTTTATCAGTAGCATGTAAACCTAGGCTAACTGTGAAACCAGGCCAACAATCAACGCCCCTGTTAATACCTGCAGATGATCTACAAGTAATTAATGCATCGACTGTCAGAGTGACATGATCCATGACGAAAAACGTAAAGACGGACATGTAGTGACTTTCTTGTATCTTTGCAACGACAAGCTTTGTAATGACTTTATTTCAATAATTGTATTAATTCGTCATGTGTGCAGCGATTTCTTTTGTTGGCTTTTGTTGTTTTTTTTTTTCTCTCCAGTTTTGTTCTGTATTTAACAACAGTTATGGAGTTTAAATTTTTAATATTTTAAGTTGTATTGGCCCTGAAGATGATGGGTGAAATCCCATCGAAACGTCGACCCAACGAAAATGTACGTGGTATTGAAACCAATAAACCGAGTAGGCCTACATTAATACATATCGGTCACGAAAATCTCCAAAAACAAAAACAAAAATATATTAAGACAGAAATTTTAAAAATAGACCTCCACCGGGGATTGAACTCGGGACCTAGGCTGTCAATGTCATACTTATTCCAACTAGTCCCGGGTTCAATCCCCGGTGGAAGAACTTTTATTAATTTCTGTCTATGGTACCAAAATAACAGCGTTATATAGTCGCCTACTATAAAACAAAGGTTAAACAAAATATATACGTACATGTATATACGCCATATTTGTTCCATAACTGTAACGATCGAGTGTGGTAACAAGATAACCTCAGTAAATATTTAAGTTTCGTGAAAAATGCAAGTTTATAATTTTTTGCTCCTCCTTTCCAATGGTACCTTTGAAATTGATCTGTCAATTACCTTAGAAAAAATATAAGTTACAAAGTTTTTTTGGGCGGCCATTTTTTTTTTTTTTCGACGGTTACCTCATCAAAATTGTTGAAGTACGTTTCATAACGAATCGATTGATACCAGATACATAATTCTTTCATCAATTATTGTGCCTCGACGAAATGTGATTAAAAACATCACATCAAAATATTCGATGCATATATTATTCATTTACACATGCCGAAGCTTCAAATACATTATCTCAGGTTATATTTGTCGGAACATAAAACGTAAGGACTCATTGAATACATAAAGAGATATGCTACGGATAAACAAGCCAAACATATTCAAAAACCGATTTGGTAGTGAAAATATATGCGCCATAAGTTTCATAACGATGACGAGTGTGGTAAATAATTTAAGTTTTTGTAACATAACCTCAGTAAATATTGAAGTTTCAACAAAATAGTAAATCTACAGTTTATTCCTTTTTTAATTACCTTTTCATCGGTGTACGTGAATTAAAAATCGGATATATATATACTTTGAACGTTTTGCATTGAACGATGAACTCGGAAAATGTTCATGGGACCAGATGGACGCTTGTGACGACGTGGACTCTAAATGTGAAATCTTTTACGACTTTTTGACCTCTGCAATAAACAAGACAATACCTACAATCAAAGTTAACCCCGCTAAGTATCCAGCCTGGTATGATCCGGAAACAATTAACGCTCTCAAGGACAAAAACCGCGCGCACAAGCGGTGGAAAACATCTAATAACAACTGTGACAAAGTAGAATTTCAAGTTAAGCGAACCATTTTTAAAAGAATTAAAACAGTGAAATATCACGAATATATTAAAAATTGTGACAGCCAAGTATAAAAAAATCCGAGTCTTGTCTGGAGGTTCATAAAAAACAAAACAAGAACACATAGAATTCCAGTCGAAGTTGAATTCAATCAAACGCGAGCTACCGACCTCAACTCATGCTGTAAGTTGTTTTCAGACTTTTTCAAAACTACATTTCTCCCGGCGTCCGACAAAAGTCTAAAATCACCTGAAGTACCATTTTTCATTGATGAGTGTTTGCCATTATTCTCACTGCGCCCCAAGGAAGTGGAAGAGTGTATGCGCGCTCTTGTCAATGGAAAATCACCTGGTCCAGATTCGATCCCGGTAAGCGTTTTTAAACACTGTAGGCGAGTACTCTCATCCCCCCTGGCAAATGTATTTAACTGTGCCCTTAAATCCGGAGTTTTCCCGTCAAGGTGGAAACATGCAAATGTGTCCCCTGTACTTATATTAGAAGATTACCAGCCGAGCTTGGATTTTTTTGTTTATTTTTCGCACAACAGGCTACAAATTTCAGAATATTATGTTCTCAACACTATGACACATCTCCAGTATAAAGTAGGCCAAAATTAGTTCACCGGAAGTTGGTCAAAACAAAAGACAAACGCAAACTTGTTAAAAAAACCTTAAACACACTTAAATATCTGTATCTTTGGCATGCTATGGGTTAGAGTCTTGAAATTGGTCATACAAGTTGTGAATTAACAACATCTATTTTGCAAACAAATATCAAAATATAGTATTTTAAGAGTCGAAAATTAATAAAAAGTGTCAAAACATTACAGTAAAAATTTATTTACCGCACTTTAGTTCAAATTTAAATGCATTTATTGTTGATATACAAAAAAATATTTGCATTGCTATTTAGCCTGATTCTTTGGCTAAAACATTGTCGCTGGTCGAACTCTGGAACGTGAACTTCATAGCATCGTTTTAATTTTTATTATTCCCCGAGTTTCGGTGCAGCTCCCGCGGCGCTAACCAGGCATAAGGAAGTGTTATTTTCGGGGTACCGATATAGGTAAATAGTGCATAAATCGGAAATGGTTTACTTTCAAGTCAATGCTGTTAGTGTAGAAATATTGAGGAAGGCTTACTATTGAAGTATATTATATTTTTATTTGAGAAAAACGGCACATATACCTTTATTATGGTATTACCGGTAATTAATACGAAAATGCGATCTTTCCAATGTTTAACGGAATGGTTCGAGAAACTTATCAAATCACTGAGACCACGATATTGTAGCTATCGAAATACCAAATACACCGTTATAAAGGTCTATGCATCTACTCCATATTGCATCAAACCATATGCATCTAGCGTTATTAATTGGCATAATAGGCGAATATTGGTGAAGCACCGTAATTCATGGAATGTTCTATTATTTTATTTGCCGTAAATAATACTAAATATTTTTTTACAAGATGGCGGACGAAGATCAAAGTCTGAAATTTTTGTCGGTTTCTGGCATCAATGGTGGGGATATTGTGAAGAAAAATTATTTTTTTTCGTGAAAAACTTTGAAGAATAAAAAATAAAAACACAAAATTTGCAAGTTTTGGAATTGTTTATTTTGTTATTTTGGTGCAATTTTTTGTTCATTTTCTAATAATAATCCCCAAATTTTGAGAAATAAACCTTTTATTATACCAGCATTAGGTAATGACATTATAAATAATGTTAAGTTGGTCAGTTAAAGGGCGCCGAAATCGTTGCAGTATGAAGTACGTTCGTTTAAAAAAAAACTTAGAAAATGTAGTAAGAGGCGGGTTGTTAAATTCCTTTTTTTCATGGCTTTTACCCTCAACATTAATATTATGTACTAGTGCGATGTTATATTGAAATGGTTAAAATGGAACTTATACTAATTTTTAATTATACTTTTTATTTTGTATTTTAGTTTCAATGACCAATATGGGTTAATTATATTGTTTATGTCCAAGGATGTATTTTACATTAATATTTACTATGGCGGCTGGCACAATGAAAATGTTATTATATATATGAGGCACTTTTTCAATCGAACAGTCTGCTCATGAAGGCAACTTGCTTGTTTCAAATTGTTTATCATAAAAATAAATTGGTTCTAGAGATGCGTTCGCGTTCGACTGTCTAAATGTAGAAGCAGGGTATTTAGGTGCACGCTAGTGCACCGCTGCCAAGCAAGCGTGCGCTAGAACACTCAAGGCACCTTATACTGTAAGCAGAGTTGGGCCGTTTTCGAGGCATCGCACAGGCAACACGGGATGTGACATGAAGTTAGAAACCGTCTCAATCGGGGGGGTTTGGGTACCTGACAACATATATTAAATTTGGTTGACGTGAGACCATCCTTTCTGGGCGAAAACGTGGGTTGAAACATGCTTAAAATCACTTTCAGGATGTTAGTTACTCCCTACTACTACTACTACTACTACTACTACTACTACTACTACTACTACTACTACTACTACTACACTACTACTACTACTACTACTACTACTACTACTACTACTACTACCTACTACTACACAAACTACTACTACTACTACTACTATCTACTACTACTACTACTACTACTACTACTACTACTACTACTACTACTACTGCTGTATAATTCGCCAATTCAACATAATCAACGATTGTGCACGAACGGGTGAATGTACACCATTCAAACTTTGCATGGCTATTGAACTACGAGTTCTTCGAAAACCTTTAGAAAAAAAAGTGTAAAAAGTTAACGGGGAGTCATGCAAATTGGCAATTTCATATTAATAATTGTACATAAATAATTATTGTTATATATACGTAAAAGTGAAGACAAAAGAGATATACTGCGTGTTATTCGTCTTAAAAGCCAATAGTCATATATTAAACTTCTTGTTCTTTGTTATATTTCAAAGATTAACAGCGTCAAGTAAAATGTGCAGCGAGCCGCGGGGAGTATGCGTGCGTGTCGTTTACATCTCTTCGTCTCTCTCTCTCTCTCTCTCTGTCTCTCTCTCTCTCTCTCTCTCTCTCTCTCTCTCCTCGCTCGCTCAAAAGTGTTGGTGGTGGTAGATGCCTACGCAACGAAGAGCGTGCGGCAAGGATCGAACCTCCTAAGAAGAGGTGGTCAATACCGGTGACAAGTACAATAATTTAAATTTCGTTTACAGCAATTAGAAAATATGACATTTCGGCAATATAATATATCGGGCTGCTAGTTAAGACGAATTATTGAATATAACAATGCAACCTAAATTTAATTGGCGCGAGTGGCGGAGGAAATATTTAACATTTAACCTTGTTTTAAGTTATGGTTTACTAACGATGAATTCATTATATCTATAACAACTAGTAGCTATAGCGCCAAACTAAAAAAAGTATTGAAATCCCACACATACAAAAACTTGTAAAAAGCCTGCCAAGCCTTTCACACCTAAAAGGTTTGAGATATACTTGAAGAGCCAAGCGACGTTTTATTCAGCAGTTATGCCCTACAAAGTATTGATATCATTTCGCCCCGTGACTAACGCCAAGCAATGTATTTCAACGTTGTGTTCCTGTACAAAACATAATGGATGGAACATAAATTACAGTCAATTCATATTAATCAAAGTATTCATATATATAATAAATAACACTAATAAAGCTTGGCGCATTGAAAAAAATGTTCTACCCTTTGTGCACGCTCTCCGTTGCTTAGGCATTTGCCACACCCCACAGTCTTCGCCAGATATCTACTACCGCAAAGCCACATATTTTCTTTACTGTTTGTATTGTACTTGTCAAACAGTCAATTTTGCATGATGACCTCTTGGTCGGAGGTTCGACCCTTGCCACACGCTCGCCGTTGTCAATGCGCCAAGCTTTATTAGTGTTATTTATTATATATTTGAATACTTTGATTAATATGAATTGACTGTAATTTATGTTCCATCCATTATGTTTTGTACAGGAACACAACGTTGAAATCCATTGCTTGGCGTTAGTCACGGGGCGAAATGATATCAATACTTTGTAGCCCTGCTAAAAATTCCAGTTGAATACAGTTGAAGACACCCCATTGAATACCGTTGAATCCATTTGAACCATGTTCATGTTAATCTCAACGGGATTCAAGTGTATTTGTGCCACATTTACGTTTTCAATTGGCAATGTATTCAATGGGGTTCAACATGAAACTCTCTCTTGTAATCAATTGGATTCAACATGAACTGTAACCAACCAGATTCAAATGTGTTCGTAGTCAAATGGAATCAACTGAAATTTTTTACCATACGCAATGGTAACAACTGTTAAACTTTAACGTAACCATCTGATTCAATGTGTTTTTTAGTCAAATGGAATCAACTGTATTATTTAGCTATGCAATGGAATCAAGGGATTCAACTAGTTCTGTAACCAACCTATTCAATTGTGTTTGTAGTCAAATGTAATCAACTGTTTATTTAGCCATACCCAAATTTGGGAATCAAATGGATTTCAACAGGAGCGTTACCAACCTGATTTAAAATGTGTTTGTTGTCAAAGGAATCAACTTTTAAATTATTAATGGGGAACCAATGGTAGTCAATGGGATTCAAATGGAACCATGGTACCCAATAGGATTAAAAAGAACACACAGTTAGTCAACGGGATTCAAATGTAACCAACAGTAGTCAACAGGAATCAAATGTAACCAATGGTATTCAACAGGAATCAAATGTAACCAACGGTAGTCAACAGAATAAAATGTAATTCAATGGGATTCAAATGGAACCATGGTAGTCAACGGGAATCAAAGGGAATTAAACGGGATTCAAATGTAACCATGGTAGTCACAGAACTAAACGGGTTTTCAAATGGACCAACGGTTGTCAACAGGAATAAAAGGGGAAATTTCAACAGGTTTTCAAATGGAACCAACGGTAGTCAACAGGAATCAAATGGAATTCAACGTGATTCAAAGGGAAACCCAACGTAGTCAATGGATTTAAAACAAAACCCATTTAGTCAACGGGAATGAAATGGAATCAACAGTTGTCTACAGGATTCACATCAAACACACTTGATTTCCGGGATACAAATGAACTAACGGTAGTAATGGAATTCAAATAGAACACACGGTAGGCTACAGGAAATTCAATAGTACAAAGAAATCAATAAAGTATTACATAGAAGACATTTTTTAATAAAATTGTAGATACAGCAACAGTTCACATGGCAAAAAAGTGTAGCCCTAGTTATGAAATTGAAACATATTTCTCTGCAAGTCTTGTCACCTGATATGTAGGTAGTTAGGTCTACCTGAACAAAAAAAGTCCCCAATCACATTTTTTGCATGTTAACAGTTAATGGTTAGGCATACTCTAGTTTAAGAAAAATTAAATAGAATTTTGGACCCTTGTCCAAACTCAAAATCCTTGGATTTGGGAAAATCTGACTATTTTGTTTTTTTCATTTCCGGTAGGCCTACAGTAGCCCAATTGGTATCCCTTTGGTCTTAGCCTGCAGCTTACTAACTTAGATACAAATTTAAATCAAATTTTGCATCTGTTGCCCGTTTGCCGAATAAATTATTTCAGAATGGATGAATTACTATAAAGAATAAAGATCAAGTCATACAATTTTTTAAAAATAATTTGTTACAAAGAAAATCATTGGCCTCCTACTTACTTAAGCTAGGCCTACAATATGTTCTTTTTGGGTTTTCTAATAAAAAACACTTGTCAAATAAAAGTTTAAATCTTTTTGGTTTTTGAAACCACTCGAGCCGGGGTTTAGCACATTCGTAAAACTACTTGATAGTTCAGAATAGAATGCTTTTACTGATGAAATAACTTGTTTCAGCAGCAGGCTCTAGAGGCTTTGTTTGTGTCGAAACCGCTAGGGTTGATCGTTATTCCCGAGTTGATGGACCCGTTCGACTATCGATATAAAACACGACTGATGCTTCTGTTCACACCGGTCCACATAAATTTACACTGGACTAGGAGCCCTTTTTTCGCCATTTTCGAAACACAAGATCCACATTAAATATTTTTTTCATACCGCAGTTTATGAATCAAGGTACTGGAATTTGACGGAATTAAAATGGCGAAAGGAACTTATAAAGGAACGTTAAATTCTTTTCAAGTTCCCACGAAATAATAATTTTGACGTTACAAGTTCCTGATCTAAGAAAAGGAACGCATTCCCACAAAAGTTCCTGAAAAAGGAACGCGTTCCTCCCCAAGACTGACTACCCAGGAACCGGAACCCAAACCAAAACCGGGAACCACAAAACCCTACAATAACACAATATTATTAGGTTAATTTTTTTGTCTTGCACTTTGCTGTGGTGCAGGTGTAGACCGGAAAATTTTAAATAGTGTAGAGAATTAGGGTTACACTACAGGAAGACAGAAAAACGCTCTGTGTAACATCAGTTGATCAGTTAAATAATGCTGTACAATTTTGAATTCTATTTACGTTTGAATGAAATAAGAAATTTTATGTATATAAAACATGAAAATTGACATAACGTTAAAAAACATATTTTTAAATTTTCACTGCACTACACCGTATACCCATCTCTGGAGCGGGTGAAGTGTAAGTGTTTACACTGGACAAATAACGCCGCAGTGTATGTTGCACGGAACAGAATAACGTGTTGGTGACTACACTTTGCACCAGCAATGGCAGTGCAGGACAAAAATCAAAACTATAATATTGTGTGTGACTGACCACTGGCAGTTAACAATTTGAAGCTGGTGGTGGTGTCTATCTACAGCTTTTTTTAGCTTGTGATAGCTGTTGCAACACTTAAGACAACATTTCTAGGTTGGACACTAAACATAATATGTTGGCCTACCATCAAACATTTCTAAGCTTTCCAAAAACATACATGAGTACCGGTAGCCTAGATTGTATAGGCCATATGCGCTTATAGCCAAGAGTGTATACCTTTAGGAAAGTACATGCATGCATTTGCCCAACCCTACTGAACAGGTCTACTAGCCCCAAAATAAATCATGAAAAGTGTGTGCAGACTGCAAAATAGGCCTACACCTGGCTGACATACTTAAAATTTTCTTTCAATTAAAAGAAACAGGCCTATCTGTAAAAATAAAATTAGGTAATTCCTATCCCCACTCCCCAGAAATGCCTAGCTGTCAGAGGTAGGGCAAGTTCTACCTTCAATGCTAGGTTGCGCTAGCCCGTTACTTGATATTTTGATTGTTTTAAAGAGGGCGACACAAACAATTAAATTTTAAGGTTCCTACTCTTCCCCGGTTATTTCTCTATGATGTATATACGAAATGATAAGCTAAGGTTGTTGGTACCAAACACATAGGGCACCTTAAATGATAGTTTCATCTCCGAGGCCATTTGCATACCTAGGATTTTGCCTCGACGGCCACGGCTACCGATGGTCAGCTGATGTTGAGTCGAGAAGAATGCAATAACTGGAAATATTAACAACCGCAGCCTATGAGGGGGCAACATTGCTGGCAGTGGATCTGAAACATTAAAAAGACTTTTCATCAATACCGTACCGTAACTTAGAAAAATTTGAAAAATGAATGAAACACATATTTAATGGGGATGGAGCTGTATTGGTGTACATGTGTGTCATTTACGTCTTCATTTTTCCGTCAAAAAGTAGGACTAAAATAACTTATTATGTATTCAACGTAACCATGTGCCAAGTTGAAAATGCATAGCCTACAATTCTAATTCTAATGTAGGCCCTAAAGGGTTTACTACACTTTACGGAAATACCACGGGTTATAAGATATTTTAAACAATTTTCTAGGCCTACTCTTCAGTCATCAACATTTCAAAAGACTAGGCTTTCATTGTAGTCGCGTAGGTTACAAAAATATTAGCTCGAATTCGCTTTTCTAAATCAAAATAAAGCGAGGCTCAGTCCAGTAGGCGTACTCGAGGCTCCCTGTCACCTCCCCCCCATGGCTAGGGCCGTGAAAATTTAGTAATATTGCCGGAATGCATAAATATCTCCGCCAGTCACTTATCACCGATTACACAAATAGTGGTGCGCGCAGCGGGGGCCCTTCCAAGTACCTAGGTATCCGCGTAATGTTTCGGCTCTCGTCAGTGTTGGTGACGTCACTCATTACGGCTCGACACAGACGAAATTTGAGCGCTTATTAATGACGAATCACTTACCTGCCGCGTGCCGCCCCTGCGCGCTGACGAGTGAAAGACTGACCGGCGGCGGCAGTAGCCAAATTGAGGGGAAATTTGAGACGAAAAACAGGCAAACGAGTACCCGACGACTCATTTCATTTCCCGGGTACCCGTTCACAGCCCTACCCATGGCACCAAAATCCTACATTGTTGATGTGATGTTTTGTTATGACACAACAGCTGACTGGTCCCGCTGCATGATGTGGAGGCAGACAGCCAAAAAGAAGGCTGTGTTGGTAAAGTGACCTAGGCCTGGTGACTTCCGTTTCCTGTTGGTTTATAAGCCATGACAAAAGAGGTTTTTACTTATGTATCGTAATACCTGTTTCTATTATTTAAAGAACCCAATCTAAGTTCAACAACGTGTTATTAATGTAACTAATAACAACCCCAATATCATCTCATGGTGGGCAGAAGTACGCAGCAGAATACAGGTTAGGATTCAGACGATAATAAAAGATAAGTGAACGCATAACCTCACATTCCCGACCACATGGTAAGTGATAGCCTAGAATCACTTACAATTAGCATTTTCAGTTGTAAAAGCATAGTAACTGCCAAATAACTTTAGAAGAAAATGGTCTAAAGAATATAGGAAGCCCCCCGAATTGGAATTGTCGGGAAATGTCCATCAAAATTGGAAATTCTGGAAGCAGAAAATTCGAAAATAACATGAGGGCGTCACAGGGCTACAAAGAAGACCCTGAAGACCAAGTCGCAATATTTCTCAATCTAATTGGGACGAAGGGGTTTACGGACGTATAATACGTTTTGATTTGAGCAATCAAAAAAGGAAATCGCTCGAGGCCGTGATGAGCAGATTCGAAGCGTACTGTTCGCCAAAGAAGAACATAGTGTTTGAACAATACATGTTTTTCAATCGTTCTCAAAGCGAGAGCGAAACATTTGACCAGTTCCTAACGCAGTTGAAGATCCTTGCTAAAATCGTGCGAGTTTGGTGAAAACCTAAAAAACCGCTACTACTCCTACGTATAGTGGTTGGGGTTTAGGTACCAGGGATGAAGGAGAAACTACTACGAATTCCGGATCTCACCCTAGAGAAGGCATCCCGAATTCTGCAGAGCTGCCGAAAATGAGTCGGAGCAAGCACAGGTCCTGGAGGGGAAGACCGCCAAACGACCCACGTGAAGAAACAGCCCGGGAGAAAGCAGAAGACCGTAGGCTACCGAAACCGCCTAGGCCCATGAATGATGGGAAAAAGTAGTGCTACAAAAACCAAGTGTTCAAAATGTGGGTAAAAACCATGTGCCAAAATCGTGTCCTGCTTACAATAAGCAGTGTAATAAATGTAAAGGATTCAATCCCTTTGCGAAAATGTGCTCGAAGAAGAATGTACACGCCTGTGAGTGTGTTTGAATCTGAAGAAAAACAAACTAACACCTCTGATAAAAATGAACTTTATGTGGAAATGGTGTCTGAACAGTATAAAATGCACAGTGTTTCTAGGCCTAGAGGACGTGAGTGGACATCAATAATTGATGTGGGCCTAGGCCTAGGAGGGCCCGCTGGGAAGGTAAAATTCAAACTAGACACAGGGGCTCAGGTGAGTTTCTACCTGTCAAGCTGTTTAAACACTAAACTGTAGTCAAAATGCAAAGGTTGTTAAAACCAATACCACTTATATAACTTTGGCAACCACAAGGTTAAACCGGTAGGTAAAGTGGAACTAATGTGTTTTTAAAGGACAAAATGAGGGCCAGTGAAAATTTGTTTCATGCTAGCAGACCTTGAATGTAGGGCCCTTGTTAGGTCTAAGTGCATGTGTACAACTCAACCTTGTGCAAAGAATCAATGTGCTTGAGGAAAGTAAGCCTAGTATGGGCCTAACCAAGAAAAATGGACTTCAGAGTACAATGAGTGTATTTTATGGTGAGTTAGGTTGCATGCCAGGTACGCATAAAATAATTCTTAAGACAGATTGTGTGCCAGTTATCCACCCCCACCTAGGAAGGTACCAGTGTCACTGAGGGGGAAACTAAAAGATACACTGGACTCATTGGGGTCGAGGGAAATAATTGAAAAAGTCAGTGGACCTACTGACTGGGTGAGTAACCTGGTAATAGTGGAGAAAAGCAAATGGTTCTCTACGAGTGGCCTAGATCCTAAAGACTTAAACAAAGCAATTAAGAGGGAACCTACCCGATCCCTACAACTGATGACATTCTGACTAATTTTATCAGGAAAGTCCTATTTCTCAGTCGTTGACATGTCTGAGGGATTCATCAAGTACTTTTAGATTCTAGTTGTACAACTACTGTACTTCAATAGTCATTCGGCCGGTACAAATTCCTCAAATGCCGTATGGTATCTCTCTGGCCGCTGAGGTATTTTAGAAAAAGAATTTTGAAACTTTGGTGATCTCGCTAATGTCCATAGTAATATTCGATGATTTAAACGTGGCAGGTCGAACGCTAGAAAAACATGACAAGCTCTCGTGTCGTATTTGAGCGTGCTAAAAGCTTAGGTATCAGTTTTTTAAACCTGAAAGTTTCAGTTCAGGGTGAACGAGGTAAAGTATATGGGACACATAATTTCAGCTGATGGTTTGAAAGCTGATCCAGAAAGAGTGAAAGCAATTCGTGAATTGCCCTCTCCTGTAAATGTAACCGAGTTACGGAGATTTCTAGGGATGGTAAATTAAAGTGGGTCAATTCATTCCCAACTTTTCGAGTATTTCGGAACCACTTCGACAACTGTTAAAATATACCGTTCAATGGGAGTGGGGACCAGAACAGGTTAAAGCCGAGCTAGAAATAAAAAGGATGCTATGCTCAGCACCTACGTTACCCCACTATGACGAAAAGAAACCGTTGTGTCTGCAGACAGACGCATCGAATCGGGCTTGGGTGCCTGTTTGTTGCAAGATGGTAGACCAATTTCCCACGCTTCTCGTAGCATGACCCCAACAGAATTTTCGTATCCTCAAATAGAAAAGGAAATGCTCGGGATTTGCTTGGTGTTCAAAAGTTCCACCAATATATTTACGGTAGGCAAACGCGTGTCCAAAACCCTCATAAACCCCTAATTCCGATTGTGACTAAAAACATAAATCAAATTTCGCCTAGCAACTTCAGCGAATGCAACTTAAGAAAACTAAAAGTATGACCCGGAAGTTGAATATTTACCCGGTAAATTCAAGTATATGGCAGACACATTGTCTCGTGCCTATCTGCCAACACAGTCAACGATGACCCGGAATTCAACCAAGTTATCCATTCAATCTCTAAACATTACCGATGTCTGACGATAGGAGGGTTGAATTTCCCGGTAGAGACAAAGAAGTGTGAAGAGGCAAACATTTTGCATGATTTACACACAATGGTTGGCCACAACCATTCATCAAGTCCCTTCCTCGGTTAAAAATTTTTGGAACCTAAAGGATGGTTTTTCCTTTGATGAAGGACTAAGTTTGTGGGTGACAGACTCTTTGTTCTCCTACACTACGTAAACGCATGCTTGATCTCTTGCATCAAGGCCACTTTGGCATGGGAAAAACTAAAGCCAGGGCTAGACAAACCATTTTGTTTGGGAGGGTATGACTAGGGGCATAAACAATCTTGTAGCAAGTTGTGCTACTTGCGAAAGGTTCCTCCCTAAAAACACTAAAGAAACCCCTCTTGCCACATCCTGTCCCCAACCGAGCTTGGGAAACTATCGCAGCTGATATCCTTGAATTAAAGGAAGCTCGTATTTTGGGAATCAAGACTTCTATTCTAAATGGATAGAGTTAATTCAGATAAAGAACAAAACCGCCAGGAACTTATTGGGAAATTCAAAGCGGTATTCTCTCGGCTGGGCGTTTGCGATACGTTAATGTCGGACAACATGCCTTTTTCCAGTGCGGAATTTAAGGCATTTGCAAAGGCATGGCAATTTGAAACGAAAAAATCAAGCCCGCGGTATCCCAAAAACGAATGGCATGTCAGAAAATGCGGTTAAAATTGCTAAAAAACATGCTCAAGAAGGCAAATCATACTAACGGTGACTTGTACATGTTTCTGCTTGAGTATCGAAACATGCCTATCACGGGAATGCAGGTTCGCCAGCGCACTACTGATGTCGCGAAAGCTGAAACACGCATTCCATGGTAGCTTTTTCAGTTAGATCCTTGTGTACAGACAAAAGTAGTCCCTACCCTTCAGGACTTCAAAATAAAACAAAAGTTGTTTCATGACAGAAATGCTAACCACTCATACCTTTGGAAAAGGATGAAAATGTTTTTGGAGGAGAGATGGTTTTTTGGGGAAACCCGCTAAAATTATTGAGAAACATAATTTGCCTCGATCATATGTAATTAGTACTGAAGATGGGCAGGTGCTCCGTAGGAATAGGCATGACTTGAGGAAGTCAGCAGTTGTCAATAACCTAGGCCTACTGATGCTTCAATCCAGCAGAGGAGGCTCAGCTGATTCCACCCAATTTCAATCCTGATATCTTCCCCGGGTGCAAATGTCAACCAGTAATGGTAATGCTAATGCTTCAAGCTCACAGGTACTTTCACCTGGTAAAACTTTTTCCCACTGGTAATAAAAATAATAATCAACCCGGGGTGGGCGCATTATCAACCACCTTCTCGATTAATGATTATGTTTAATTTAAGTGATCACTATTTGCAATACTGTACATGTTAAAATAGTGGTACATTTAGTAGTAAAGAACATTATGTATCCTCTCCTTATGGTTCATCAAATGTGTATTGTCTATTAATTATTGTAACTGGAAATTTGGTTGTATTTTTCCAACTCCCTTGTTTCAGTATTGAACTTTTAAAAATAAAAAGGGAGATGTGATGTTTTGTTATGACACAACAGCTGACTGGTCACCGCTGCATGATGTGGAGGCAGACAGCCATGTAGAAGGCTGTGTTTGGTCATGTGACCTAGGCCTGGTGACTTCCGTTTCCTGTTGGTTATAAGCCATGACATAGAGGTTTCACTTATGTATCGTATTACCTGTTTCTATTAATTAAAGAACCCAATCTAAGTTCAACAACGTGTTTATTAATGTAACTAATAACAACCCTAATATCATCTCAGTTGACTTTCACTTTTCATTCATAGGCTAGTAGGTCTATGGATGTAGGCCTAGGCCTATGACTGCGACACAATTTGTCTGTAGCATTGACAATACACGACAAGTCAGAATAAAAGGTCACTGGTCAAAACTGTCAAATAGCACACAAGACTTTTGTAGGCATACCTACGGTCATGTAAGCCTAGCATCTAGGCATAAAGTTGAAGTGGGTTAACGGTAGGTCACAGGCATAATGCATTGTACGCCCTAGAAATTTAGGAACTTTTCGGTTGGGGGGCAAAATCAAATAGGCCTACATGAAAACAAAAACAAACAAAAAACTGTAAAACCTTTACGTTACGTTGCTAATTTAAGTATAAAGGAATTTCGATTTCAACCGTTAAGGTATTTTGTTTAAAATAGCAAGTTTAGACCAGGTCTAGGCAATAATAATAAAGACTGAATTGAATTGAACCAGTAGGCCTAGGCCATAGCCTAGTCTAGGCTACTAGGTAGACCTACCTAAAAATACATGAATAGGCCCTCGGCTAGGCCAAGCCTATTGCACAGTAATAAGCAGACCCAAGGCCTCAATTTAGGCAGGTAAAGATAGTTTGTACATAAATTGTTTGCCCAACCATTTCATTACATTTACTTAGGTAGGCTTAGGCCCTCTAGGCCTAGACCCTCTAGGCCTAGCCTACATCACACAAACAATGAATTATTCTAAAATGTAACTAGGGCTAGGGCTAGGCCTTTGTGTATTTATCCAAATTCAATGGCCTAGGGTAGGCTAGGCCCTAGGCCTACTAGCCCTACCTACTAGACCTTCATGGGCCAAAGTCATGAATATATAAGACCTGGGCTAGGGCTGGGCCCTAGGCCTAGGTAGGACTAGGGGATGTTTTTTTTACACAAAGGCTGGGCCCTAGGCTAGGTCAACACAAACGATTGATAAAAATGCCCTAGCTTTGTGTAGGCCTAGGTAGGCTATCCAATCCCTATTCAATGGCCCTAGCGCCAATGCCCTAACAAGGGATTGGATACACAAAGCCCTAACCTAGGGAGCTATCCGAATAGTGACAAAACGCGTTCATTCCCTGGTCTTATTCTCGTTTTACGTCATCGTTACACGTCATGACATCCGTGACGTAGCTAGTAGCATCCGAATAGTCGAGCGCACGATCGAGACTCGCCGAAATCTGGGAATGAGAACAAGAATCGGTAAAGGGACACCTGATCTTGTTCTTAGTACTAGAACATGGCGGCTGTTTACGATACGTCCGAAAAATTGCATAAATAAATAAAGATAAAATGCATGAAGCAATCTAGTAACAAGACCAGGAATCAGACCAAGAATAAGAACACAGACCAATAATGAGACCAAGAACGGCGAAGACACTATCGGTTAGGTCCTAGGCCTAGGCCTAGGGCCTAGCCTAGGCTAAAGTGTACGGCTATACGTCAATGGAAGGAGCCTAGGCCCTACCACTTTCTTATGATAATTACAACAGTAACACAATATTTCATGAAGGCCTATCATGGATTAATAACGAAAATAACTTACCTTAAAGGTTCACAGGCGTTTAAATCAATCATAATTTTTCTTGAGTGACTGGTAGAGGCGGCCACCTTGGCATCTTTTTATGCCTACTAGGTAGTTCAAAACACAGCTTTAAAAAACCTATTGCACAATGAAACAGTGCACAAATGTATTTTAATCGTTAATTAAAATTTAAAAAAATATTTTGAAAATGCCATCACAAAGGCTGACTTACTACACAAGCTCCCTAGTATATCCAAAGTTGATACAGTGTTGCTCTTTTGACCAAACATACCAAATTTAAATTTTAAAAGGCCGGGGCATCCAAAGGGATGGGGTTTTGAATACATTTTTTATTTCTTTCGTGGGACATGCAAGAAAGATAAAAGTTTAATTCATGTGGGTTCCTTTTCAGTACTGTCTTGACTGTTGTTTCCAAATTGATTCATGTTGCCTGTTGGTTCCTTGTGAACCCCATTGCATCCTGTTGAATCCCGTTGGCCATTTTCAATCCTGTTGAATTAAAACCGATAGTTTGGTTTATGTAGAATCCCGTTGGTTCATTTTCAATCCTGTTAAAACCGATTGGTTCATGTTGAATCCCGTTGGTTCATTTTCATTCCTATTGAAACCGATTGGTTCCAATTCAATCCGGTGGTTCCATTTTAATCCCGTTGAATCCTAGCGGATGGATCCCCGTTGAATACAGTTCGTTACATTTGTGTACGAACACATTTAAACCAGGTTGGTAACGGTTCCCGTTGAATACAGTTGGTTACATTTGTGTACGAACACATTTAAACCAGGTTGGTTAAGGTTCCCGTTGAATACAGTTGGTTACATTTGTGTACGAACACATTTAAACCAGGTTGGTTACTGTTACCGTTGAATACAGTTGGTTACATTTGTGAACGAACACATTTAAACCAGGTTGGTTACGGTTCCCGTTGAATACAGTTGGTTACATTTGTGTACGAACACATTTAAAACCAGGTTGGTAAGGGTTTCCCCGTTGAATACAGTTGGTTACATTTGTGTACGAACACATTTAAACCAGGTTGGTAACGGTTCCCGTTGAATACAGTTGGTTACATTTGTGTACGAACACATTTAAAACCAGGTTGGTTACGGTTCCCGTTGAATACAGTTCGTTACATTTGTGTACGAACACATTTAAACCAGGTTGGTAACGGTTCCCGTTGAATACAGTTGGTTACATTTGTGTACGAACACATTTAAACCAGGTTGGTAACGGTTCCCGTTGAATCCAGTTGATTACATTTGTGTACGAACACATTTAAACCAGGTTGGTAACAGTTCCCGTTGAATACAGTTGGTTACATTTGTTAACGAACACATTTTAACCAGGTTGGTTACGGTTCCCGTTGAATACAGTTGGTTACATTTGTGTACACACACATTTGAATCAGACTGGTTACAGTTCCCATTGACTACTTTTGAATCCATTTGGTTACAAACTGAGTTCATGTTGACAACGGCGAACACATTTGAATGCAGTTGAACACAGTTGAATACATGCAAGTATTCAACTGTATTCAACTGGAATTTTTAGCAGGGAGGGCATAACTGCTGAATAAAACGTCGCTTGGCTCTTCAAGTATATCTCCCTTTTAGGTGTGAAAGGCTTGGCAGGCTTTTTACAAGTTTTTGTATGTGTGGGATACTAAATACACCTGCAGCTCAGCATAAGTAAAAGGTGACCAGACGTACCGGTTTGACCGGTACAGTAACGTTTTCAGAACACTTGTACCGGTGTCCCGAGAGACTCATTAAAATGACGTATTTGTACCAGTTTGCAATTTTGGGGAGAAAGTGTCCTGGTATTTTCTTAACTATACCGTGCATGGAAGGATAATGTTTCACTTTAAAAAAGTACACTCCTCTGATTAATACTAATAGTAGAGACAATTAATTAATAGTTCTTCCACTTCCAAGAAGATAATTAATTTTCTCTAGGCCGGTGTGCGAGTATTATTAATGATTTTGGTGGAGGTGCCGGGTCGCGCACGTGTGTGAAAACGTAAAAATCGTTATGCCTATATATTTTTGGCGCTACCTTACTGCCTACTGCCTACTGCACTACTACTACTACTACTACTACTACTACTACTACTACTACTACTACTACTACTACTACTACTACTACTACTGTTGTACTGCTTATTGCTTACTTTTTGGCGCTGACTACTTAGCCATAGTAACCTGAGTCTTTTGATACAAATTTATATTCATTTTGGAAGTTTTGTACTATTTTTGGGCATAAATAATAAAAATTCGTCACTATTATGTTTGTTTCAACATTTTCAAGTAATATCACTTACTGAATATCATAGCCTAGCCTAATATTTTTGCTTGATGCTTGATCATTAAAATGATTTGGAGATAAGTTACATTTTTAAATGAATTAGATGTTACTCTGTCTTCACGTTTGGTGCCTACATTTAGACGAACATCAATAAATAAAATTAATATTGTATATATTGTAAATAATAAATATAGTCAAAAGCAAAATAGTGATATTTTAAAAATTAAACGAAGTACTCGGACTCGAATTTGGACTCGATGCTCGAGTTATTTTAAGTACTCGTTTCGGGCTCGACTCGAACTCAAATACCTGGACTCGCACATAGTGCCATAATAATATTTTTCAGTTGCAACTTAATAGAGGTTATAACATTTACCTAACAGTTTACTTTGTAAGTAGATATAGTCCCTACATTATTAATATGTGTATGCCTTACTATCTGTATGTGTGTGTTCGTTGCGCAATAGGGAATATTCCACTTCCGCCAAATACTGTACGAATAGATTTTTCAGAAGTATTTCGTCCCGATTACAAATATGTACTTTGTTTTTCCGTGAAATAATAATCCAGTGATTTATAGCCGTTTTAAAAGCAGCAGTTTTTTAAAGCGGCAAAAAACGACTGTGACGTCAGAACTGTGTTGATCCAACGCCGTCTGGATAAACATACATTTAGACCAAAGATGTTGGAATAGTATTATAGTAGGATCGAGATATACATCAAGACGGCGGTGTTTTAAACAAAGCAGCGCCTAGCGTAGCCTACAGTAATGTAAACAGTTGGCGGACATTTTTACATTTAACGCCTATCTGGAAAACGAGAAAAGTTGACATTGCAATCAAAAAACAAAACTGAAACAGTCCTAGGTCTAGGCCTAGACGTAGAAAATTATTTATAATACAACAGTCTAGGCCAATCGTTCCTTGTGGGATATAGGCCTTGGAATGTGAATACTAAAACTACTCACTTGACAAGCCCTTGGCTTAGCTTGCCAACCCTAACCTGCACTTCTGTGTTCTGACACATTTCCGCACAAAAACCTTACTTTGATGACTAATTAAAGCCTATTGTAGATAAAGAATACCATGATAGTCCTAGGCTATGCAAAAATTCAAGACAAAATGCTCGTTATTCTTCATCACAATGATCTCGCGAAATCTCCTGTCACATACGAAAAAAGAAAAACAAAAGACGGTGAAAATGTACATCCCTGTGGAGTTGTTTGTGTTGAGCGGATGGGCGAGCACCGCCGTCTGTATGTAAATATGTACAAACATACGTACATTTAGTTTCCAATTGGCCTTGACTCAGCACAGTTATGACGTAGTACCGTCCAAAGATGGCGCACGCTCGTTTTTGGCGCGCAAACTGGGGGTCCAATTTACTTCTTGTTTAAATTACACAAAAAACATTTTTTTTAAAAAAAAAAAGTGCAGTGACTATTAAGACATGCATAAGAATTAAAATAAAAATATAAAATATTTAAGTGGAATATTCCCAATTGTCAAATCGTTGAATCGATTTTGGTAACATTTTAATTCAAATTACTTGAGAAATTGTAAGTCTTTTCCCAATATACAAACGTACTTTGAACAAAATGTTTGATTTCACGTTATAAAAAATCGCTTAATTTATGTATACCGAGTTTGTTGAAAGTTTCACCCAATATCCGGGTCCAATATTGAAGAAGCTGTTTTAACTTGTACAACAAATTTCACCAATATATCGACTGGCGCTGCCTTTGCCCTGAAAAGACTAGTTATTTGGAGTTCCAAGAAACGGTAACTGCGGAACTCCTGGAACAACTACATCATGTCCCGTCCGTCTGAATGGAACACTGCAGAAAGACGGTGCCGTCACCGCTTCGTTTGCAAGGACGCCATTTCGTTGAGATGATTCCTCCTACTGGCAATGAGCAACACCCGTCGCGTAGATGTGTAGTATCTTTGAGTATGGAACCTTTGGTTATATACTCAATGGTAGTATGCAAGAACATGGCAGTCGGAAGGAAACTATAGCTAAAAAAATGTGTCCAGACTGTGATGACATCGCCCTGTGTATTTTTCCGTGCAACAAGACCTACCACACCATGAAAGACTTCTAGGCTTCTATGGCTTCTCTCGTCATAATATACTATTTCATCATATCTATGCTTGCTCGTAGTACGCATAAACTCTAGTGGTTATGTCTTTCCACAAATGTATTTTTCTCTCTTAGTCTGCTCGTATTATTTCTGACAGACAATACGCTTGAACTCTGGTGGTTTAACCTTTCCACAAACAAAAAAGGCCCCATTTTGGTTTTAAAAAAGACCGTTATTTTGGTTGACTCCTTGGCGTTGGTTATGGGGCTTTTTAATTACTATCAACCACATTGAAATAAGAAATAATACATTTCTTGTACAACGTTTTTTAATGTGTTTCCCTGCCATTTTATTTTAGTTTTAGTGCTCCTTTATTTCAAATTAAGTTTTTTAGGTTTTTGTTGGGTTTTAGATAGTCTGGTTGGTGACGCCTATTGCATGCTGGAAAATGCTATGATTGATTTACTAAATATATGTCCGTATTTTATTTTAATCGTTTCATTTATTTAGGTGACATAAGCAAGACCTTACAAATAAGACATGCTTTGATTTGGTTGATAGTACCTAGTGGCTGGTTTAGTATATATAGGTGGAAAAAGATTGGTAAATTTTAACAATGCAAACCATGTGCTAAATAAGAGACTTTTTTGAACAGGTAAATTGTTAGAAATAAAACATGTTGGACAATTCACTGTTCTTTATATTATAACAAATAAATTAAATTCATAGTCAACAATAGTCCAACGTGTTTTATTTCTAACTGCTTACAATATCATCAATTGTAGTTAGGGATTATCATTAGAAAATGAACCAAAAATTGCACAAAAAATAACAAAATACAAAATTCCAAAACTTGAAAATTTTGTGTTTTTTTTTTTTTTTTTAAGTTTTTCACGAAAAAATAATTTCTTCTCAATATCCCCACCATTGATGCCAGAAACCGACAAAATTTTTAGACTTTGATCTTCGTCCGCCATCTTGTAAAAAAATATTTAGTATTATTTACGGCAAATAAAATAATAGAACATTCCATGAATTACGGTGCTTCACTAATATTGGCCTATTATGACAATCAATAACGCTATATGCATATGGTTTGATGCAACATGGAGTAGATGCATAGACCTTTATAAGGGTGTATTTAGTATTTCGATAGCTATAATATCGTGGTCTCAGTGATATGATAAGTTTCACGAACCATTTCATTAAACATTGGAAAGATCGCATTTTCTTCTTATTATTATTATTTAGCATTATTACCGGTAATACCATAATAAAGGTAGATGTGCCGTTTTTCTCAAATGAAAATATAATATACTTCAATAGTAAGCCTCCCTCAATATTTCTACACTAACCGCATTAACTTAAAGTAAACCATTTCCGATTTAATGCACTATTTACCTATATCGGTACCCCGAAAATAACACTTCCTTATGCCTGGTTAGCGTCGCGGGCGCTGCACCGAAACTCGGGGAATAATAAAAACGATGCTATGAAGTTCACGTTCCAGAGTTCGACCAGCGACAATGTTTTAGCCAAAGAATCAGGCTAAATAGCAATGCAAATATTTTTTTTGTATATCAACAATAAATGCATTTAAATTGAACTAAAGTGCGGTAAATAAATTTTTACTGTAATTTTTGACACTTTTTATTAATTTTCGACTCTTAAAATACAGTATTTTGATATTTGTTTGCAAATACTAATAGATGTTGTTAATTCACAACTTGTATGACCAATTTCAAGACTCTAACCCATAAAATGCCAAAGATACAGATATTTAAGTGTGTTTTAGTTTTTTTCACAAGTTTGCGTTTGTCTTTTGTTTTGACCAACTTCCGGTGAACTAATTTTGGCCTACTTTATACTGGAGATGTGTCATAGTGTTGAGAACATATTCTGAAATTTGTAGCCTGTTGTGCGAAAAATAAACAAACTTCTACAGTTGAAGAGCTCCAACCACCGTCCTATTTCTTTACTTCCGATTCTTTCTAAAGTATTCGAAAAGTTAGTTCACAATAAAATCTACAATCATGTTCGAAGCAGTATTTCACCCTACCAACATGGATTTGTGCGGCGACGTTCAACTGTAACTAATCTTGTCGAAAACTATACCGACCTGTCACAAAATTTCAATGAGGGTAAACAAGTGGATGCCATTTACACTGACTTTCAGAAGGCTTTTGACAGCGTGGATCACAGATTACTCCTCTTGAAAATTCAGGGCTACGGAATCACTGGGCAACTTCACAAACTCTTGACCAGCTACCTTAGCGACCGAACCCAGTCCGTGGTCCTGGATGAAGGGAAGTCAAAATCGGAAACTGTCACTTCCTAGGTGCCCCAGGGGTCAATTCTGGGGCCCCTATTTTTTACCCTTTATGTCAACGACATTCCCAGCTGTTTTTCATATTCAAAATGTTTAATGTATGCCGACGACCTCAAGATTTACAAAACTATTACTAGCCAACTTGACTGTGTTCACCTACAAATGGATTTGGATAGTTTGTCGAAATGGTATAGTCAATGGAAACTTACTTTAAATGTTACAAAGTGCAGTAGTATTACCTTTTCGAACAAAAAAAACGTATTTATTCTAATTATCAACTCAATAGAATCAACTAAATAAATGTAAGCTCGATCAGGGACCTTGGTGTAGTCATGGCGAGTGACTTATCTTTTAACAAACACTTTGAATCAAATCTTCCTAAAGCGTACAAACTTCTGGGTCTGATAAGACGAAACTGTTTAAAAGAATTTTCTTTTCAAACAACAAGGCATCTCTTTGTTACATTAGTAAGACCCCAAGTAGAAAACGCTGGTGTAATTTGGAATCCCTACCAGGTAACAAAAGTGGAAAATATTGAAAAAAATCAAAGGAGATTTATTAAGTTATGGTGCATTACAACAAAAATTGAATACCACAGACGCGACTACAACGACCATTGCAAATCTTGTAAATTAACTCCACTGACTGACAGGCGACAGTACATTGACATGATCTTTCTCTACAAACTGATCAACAACTTTTTTGATACGAACTTAATAGAGCAAGTTAATATTCACGTACCACCCAGAACAACAAGGAACCCTTCCACTTTCTATGTAAATAAAAGCAGGATCAATGTACATAAAAACAGCTGTCTAAACAGGGTACAAAACACTTACAACAAATTAGCATCACTCAACAACAGTATTGGTATATTTAGCAACAATCTTACGAAGTTTAAACTAGCCATACTTGATGTGTTATTGTACCCGAAATAAATGTATAAACAAAAATGTAAACACACACACACACACACACACACACACACACACACACACACACACACACACACACACACATCCTCCTGTCACAAAATAACAGAAGAAAAACTTCCAACGTCCCACCTTTCTACCAATCAGTTCTAAAGTCGTGTCTGAAATGAATTTCCCCGAAAAACGAAGCCCAACTCATACCAAGCACTCAAAAACACACCCTGGGGAAACGGCTCAGCCCGAAATCGTTATGCCCGAAATGGAAACTCGCTGGTCACTTTCCTCGGAGATTTCTTTAACTGCGAACGGTGTGTGGGGCCTTCGAGAGTTTCCATTCCCACCATATCAGTCTCTCTACGAAGACGTCTGGGGTCTAAATATACAACAAATAAAAACTCATCAAAGATAATTTCCCAAACCTATCAAATTCCATTTCAACACTCCAAAGGACTCGTATACAAAAGCCTCCTGACAAATAAACTCGAAACCTTCCCACCACAAAGACAATAGAAAAATATATCAAGAAAGCCTGGCAAGACTGATGCACACACCGACTATAACTGGGAAGTGTGGTGGGTCGACGCTACAGTAAATTGGAAATCACTTCAAACCCCACTGATATGCAGCAAAGATAGCGACATAGTATGGCGTCTTCTCCACGATAGACTGCTAACACCAGAACGCATGCACAAATGGAAAAAAAGAGACTCTCCCACATGTCCTTTCTGTGATGAAAACGGATCAGCATTTCACTCCATATACGAGTGCCAATCAGTTATCCCAGTCTGGCAACTCGTTACACTGTTGATTCAGCGAATTATAAGTAAATCATGGATACCACGTGTCACTCTCGTGTGTCTCTTTCCAACGACGTCAACACATCAGCCTGAATCCCTAGCGAACTATTTAATAACACTAACCATAGCAACAATCTATCGACTACAATATTACTACCTAGTTGACGGACAACCCATACCAGATTTCCACCAATCTCTCGTTCTGGAACTGAAAAAACGAATTCTTTCCGAATTCGCATATAATATTGGAAGAAACACTATACAAGTTTTTCGTAATTTTTGGTGTATGAAAGAAGTGTTGTGTACAGTCAACAACTGTACACTGTCCCTGAACCCATTACTACAATAATCTCTGCAATCATTTTCCACCCCCCACTTCCACCTTAAAAAGGGGGGGGGGGGAGCAACACAGAAGAAAAGAAGTTAAAGAAGAACAAGAAACTGAACAAATAGAACTATAAAAATCCAAAATGTGTTATTTAATTATTAATTTTATTTAAAAATGTGATCTACATAAACGTTTCACAACAAGAACAAAGAAAGACATGATTATTTAACAGTTTAATTTTAACCTTTTGTTTTTGGTTATTTGTTTATTTGTTTTCCTGTACATGATTGTGTATTTTGCAACTTGACATAGATGTATTTGTACCATTTGATGTAAAATATGTTATATGTTTCATAAATAAACAGATCTTAAAAAAAAAAAAAAAAAAAAACACACACACACACACACACACACACACACACACACACACACACACACTCACACACACACACACACACACACACACACACACACACACACACACACACACACACACACACACACACACACACACTCACCCTCACACACATACACACACAAGAACGGAATGAGTGCCATTTGAGTGGAGATACTCAGTTGCTTCGCTCCCTCGTCTAATAATCAATCTATGACATCCAGTACGCGTATTCCTAAATTAATTCATTGATTTTGAATGAAAAATTTGTGAAATTACCGTAATACCCTTTTTTTACTACAATTTAGAAATTAAAAATGCCCCGCCGAATGCGAGAGACCCGCGGGTTCAAATCACGGTCGGAGCGGACTTTTTTAATATAATTGTAGTAAATAAAAACAATTACACCTACGGGAGTGGTTCCCGTCCAACCAAATCGAGAAATAAACCCTCGCTCATCCTGCATGTTTGGTGGTCAGTTCAAAGGCAACAGATATTCGTTGCTGTACTGTTCCTTCCATTCAGATGTATAATGCAACAACAATTCAGAGATTTAAAATGTACCCGTCCTGATGGTTTAGTGGTTAAGAGAGTATAGGACATGCGTTTTAGGCAAATTGCTGTTCGCTCGGCCAACTGACACCACAGGTGTCTGAAATTTTGAACATATGTCACAAATGTGGAATTATAGGGCTCTGCCAGTAACACATTTTTAAATTTTGTTTTAAAATAATTTATAAAAATTAAATTAATTTTCACGAATTATGATTTTGCTAAAAACTCCAAAATTGACCATAATCGTGATTTTTTTCTGACTGATTAAGTCAAAATTTGGAAAATCTATGACCACCGGGCTGTCTATGGATGCTTTATTGACAAATTTGCAAAGTTTCATATACGTCGGATGCATCTTGGCCGAGCGAATAGCTATTTGCTAACAGCCAAATGTGTCCCATTCCGAATGCGGGAGACCCGGGTTCAAATCCCGGTCGGGGAGGACTTTTTTCATTTCTAATTTGTTGTAAATAAAACAATTACTCCTACGGGAGTGTTTCCCGACTAACCAAATCGAGACATACACCGTAATATCGTGTGGTAACATTCTTTAATTTGTTCAACTTTGGCCATTTATTCCTTTTGAACTGATTTTTAAACCAAATTTGCATACCGTATAACAACGTTTAAATCAATGTGAACGAGCAGGTTAATTCGTTTTTAACAATTTGGTGGGAATTTCCAAAATTAAAATCCATGTTTTGGATTTCACGTTTTTTCACGTTTTGGACTTATGTCTCGCAATGGATCTTTAAGGCTTTTTTTCAACCAAGTGTGGATATCAATATAAAATTACTTTACTAACATTCACGCACAATTGGGTTATGAATGGGTTTTTGACCTCTTTTCATTCATTCTCATAAAAATTCCTTAAAAGGGAACTCGTTCCACCCCAATAATGTAATTATAGGGACCATGTGAAAGGGTGTTCGATTTAAAGCCATCAGATTGATTGTTTTCTTCGAGCTTTGGAAATTGAAAAGTTACATCTGTAGAGTTTGATCACTTTTCAATAATGATTAGTAATTTGTCTCTCAAGGATTGTTTATTATATTTTGTCACCATTAATTTGGGAATGTCATTTGCTTTCCGTTTTTAATTTGTCAGTTCAACAAAAGTAGTATATATAAAAAGTAGTAGAAGTGAGGAGGAAGTATAGTGCGTTTACTCCCGACTTGAACACATTGTTCTCTTCGAGAGCGGAGTTCTTTTGTATGTCAGCTAATTGAATTCTATACAATTTCAGATTCCGAGGAGCAACACGGCCGATGATTGACAATAGGATTAGACTAGGATGTCATAAAAATATAAAATAAAGTACAGTGATAAATAAGTTTATCCAATACAATCATTAACTCTTGAAATCATTATTAAAATTAAAATAAAATGCTATTACAAAAATGTATGATTTTTTGTAAGTTTTATCCACTTTGAACGAAAAAAATCGGCCTTTATTTACGGTTTTTAAGTATTTTGAACCGTAAATGATATCCGATTTTTTTCATTCAAAGTGGATAAAACTTACAAAACATCATACTTTTTTGTAGTAGCACTTGATTTTGATTTTAATAATGATTTCAAGAGTTAATGATTGTATTGGATAAACTTATTTATTACTTTATGAAGAAATATTTTTATGACATCCTTCAGTCTAATCTTATTCTCAATCTTCGGGCTTGTTGCTCCTCGGTATCTAAAATTGTATAGAAATCAATTAGCTGACATACAAAAGAACTCCGCTCTCGAAGAGAACAATGTGTTCTACTGGCGAGTAAACGCACTATAGGTAGTAGACATGCATCGTATCTTCATTATTTGAATCACTGCGACGCTTCAAAACGCCACTTGCAGAGCACTGAAGTATGTGTGTGATTGACTCGCCAGACAAAAATATATATCCGCATCCGCGGGAGTGAGTTTACCATCTGGTCGTGTAGGGGCCAACGCATAGGCCTATATCCACCTCTGTTTTCTCAGCCATCGTGACTATTTCTGTGCCAAAACCTCTTTCAGACTAATAAATCTCCAATAATTGTCAACATTTTATGTTTTTTCCACAGCAGTGTGGCGCGAAGGAAAGGGCGTGACATCATTCTCCCCTGGGAGGCGGTGTCTTTGTGTTTGTCGATACACAATGTTCATGTCCTTGTATGACTCCTGGCGCCAACCACAAGTCACACGCCCGCCATATTGGCGCCTGCCCTATCAAGTCTCGATCTTTAATTCATAACAGGTGTAGTAATCATGGCGTCTTCAACTAATGGCACCAGATAGCAGAGTTTAAATTTGTAATTAGAAGCGGAGTCTTGGCAGTTATCGCGTAATGAATGCGATTGATTCTAGAACTGGAAACTCAGAAACTAACTACGCACCGAAAAAATCTTGTTTCGAATTACTGGTTAGTGGTTTTAATCGTGTATGTGTATAAACGAGTCACGATCATGTCTGATCTAAAAAGAATTATAAGGTAAAAGACAACACTGACAAGCCGCAAGTAAGCACAACTGCACAACAAACCAATACATCTTCTGAAAGTAAGAACCGATGACTTAATATTCCCACCTGGGTATTATAAAACCGTCTTTGCATGAAAGCTGATGACAATATTGTTATTATTTTGGCATTTGTAAAACGGTCTTTGCATGAAGGATAATCACACGATAATAGTGGGAGTGGCTGTTGTAAAGCGGTCTTTAAAGAGAGGCTGATGCCATAATAAAAAATGAGTGTTGTGAAGGGAAGACATGATAATAGTGGGTGATTTAAAGCGGCCATTGCATGAAAGCTGATGATAACATGATACTAGTAACTGTTGTCAAGTGGTCTTTACAAATCTTAACACTTTCACAACTATTTACTTAACTTTTGAAATAAATGGATGATGAGAGCAAAAAATATTTATTTTAAAGATAATAAGAACATTTCATTCAAAGTCAAGAACTAAAATAGAATGATTTGAGTATGAGTTTCAATTCTTTTGTGTATATATACTTGTTACTTTTGGTTCATAGCATGTTCTTCCGCGAAAGATTGATTACTCCCTGATTTGCTGTTCCTGATTTTTGGCAAACCTCATATTCGTTTGAGTGGGATCGTCTAATAAATCAGTTTTTTCCTTTTCGTTTTTCTTTTTTAATGTTTTTTTTTCTTCTTTTTTCTTTTTTCTTTCTTTCTTTCTTTTTTTTCCTTTCCTTTTTTCCTTTTTCTTTTATTTTCTTTTTCTTTTCTTTTTTCTTTTCTTTTCATTCCCCACCCCCTTTTTTATATATTCGATTCATTCATAAATTGCATTTAATATCCTTTCTATTTGTTATCAAATTTGTTGTGTATTTAAGGCATTGTTGTAATATTACTATTTCAAATATTTACTTAAATGTAGTAGGTATGCTCATGTGTTTATTGTATTCTTGTATCATCTATGAATTAAGTTTAAATATTAGTTAGTCTCTTTATAAAAATATCATTTTAAATAATAAACTGAATAGATAGAACGTTAAATAAATAAATAAATAAATAAATAAATAAATAAATAAATAAATAAATAAATAAATAAATAAATAGACAGCAAACAGTATTATCTATTTATCTTCGAATATGTTATGTTTGAAATAAACTTGTTGCAATTTAAAAAATAACATTCAATAAACGCGGGCGATGTGTTAACTCTGTAGTTTGGGAAGTGAGAAACTAAAATTCAATTGAATCGCAATATTATTAACTCTACAATAATGTTATTGATCGGTATCTCTCTTTAAATAGTTATAATGTTTACTTATCTTTGATGTATTATTAATTTTAGTTTGAGAAAACAAAACTTATTTTTCTAACAAAGTAGTAAGTATTGTGTAAAATATATATTTTTGTAAGAATAAGTAGCTTCAATGGTAAACATTCTTTGAAAACAAACAAAGAAATTAACGAAAGTTATTTATATTAAAATATCCACTTTGTAGGTAAAAGTTACCATAGACTATGTGTTATTTTATTTGTATAAGCTGCACATGAATTTAAATTTGTTTTATTGTTGAAGGCTTATAACAATTTACAATGACAATGGCAATAAAACTTACTTGTAAATAAAAGCTTGCCGATTTATGTGAGAAAACATTATAAAAAGTACTAAATATTCCATACAAATATTGTAATTTGTTTATTTTATGAGAAAATTATTTGCAGGTAAGTAAATGATTGATATTTTGATACTACCTTCTATTTGTCATCTTTGATGTAATGATTTGAGATAGTTTAATATGTTATGTTAAAGATCTACACTCAAACAAAACAAAACAAAAATTACGAATGTTATTTGTAGAAATGTACTTTTAAATCGTAAACACTTTTAAATTGTCTTTTTAAATAAATGGACGAAGTGAGTAAAAATATTTATTTTAAAGACAACATATTATTCATAGGCTTGAATTCAAATAGAACGGGTTGAGTCTGAGTTTAAATTCGCTTGTATAGAATATACTTGTTATTAATTTGGTCAAAGTTGATTGTTTATTAGAAAATTTGCGTAAATGAAAGATGAAATGGGTTGGAGTTTAATGAAAGAGTTTATTGGGCTGAAACCTAAAATGTATGGGTTATTGAAGGGACATGGTGAAGAAAAGAAAGTTTGCTAAAGGTGTTGTGAAACCATAAAAAGAAGATACGCCATGAACATTATAAAAAAATGTTTATTATACAGTAAAATAATAAGTGAATACATGTACACAATAAGACAACGTAAGCATGAACTGTATAAAGATTGCTTTGTCACCAGCAGATGTTAAACGGTATTTACTTGATGATGGTATTGAAACATAAGCGTGTGGTCACTTTTGAATAAGTAGCAAACATGTAAACATCTAATCAAGTAATTAGTTTGTAAATAATGATGTATATTTTTAAGGAGTAGCGAAGCGAGCGATTTTCCATTTGACTCTGCCGGAAAAAATAGTCACTGGTTTTGTTTTTTTTTTTTTGTTTTTTTTTTTTTTGTTTTTTTTTTTTTTGTTTGTATGTCTCGCGATAACGTTCGAACGGAGGCTCGGATCGAGTTGAAATTTTCACCATCCGCAAGCTTTGTTCTCGATTGAATGCCATTAGTTTTGTGGCAAAATCGTTCAAAAAGTTAAAAAGTTACATTAAAGTTAATCGAAAGTTTTTTTTTCAAACTTCACGGCGACAAAATCTGAGATGGCCAAATCATTTAGAATGTCTGTCCGGTCACGAATATGTTAATTTTATTTTGATCCGATAAGTAGTGTAGATGGAAATTACATTATAACAAAGTACGTTGCCATGGCAACGAAAAGTCGTGCAGTTTTTGCATGATAGAGTATCAAACCGGGGCTCGATCGAGTTAATTTGTCAACAAAGTTTTAGTTCCGATGAATGCCTTAGGTTTTTGTGAAAATGTTAAAAAGTTAAAAACGTTCATAAAATTTAAAAGTTAACTCGAAATTTTTATTTCAAAAAAGGTGCAAAATGGATTAGCTATCATTTAGTGTCCGTTCCGCGTCACAATATGAAGTTTTAGTTATATCGATATACGTGTGGAGTGAAAAGTATAAAAAAGCTAGTTCAAGGCACGAAACGCGAGTTTCATTTGACTGCCCAGAAAATCAATAGTACTGTTTGAGTATGTATGTCTATTATTGTCACAAGTTGTTTATTGTTTGTTTCCCGGATGTCAACGGCCTCTAGATCGAGTGATTTTACAATCAAGATTTTTAACTCGATTGATGCATTAGCTTTTTGGCAAAATCGTTCAAAAAGTAAGAAGTTACATTAAAGTTAATCTAAAAGTTAATTTTTTTTTCAAACTTCACGGCGACAAAATCTGAGATGGCCAAATCATTTAGAATGTCCGTCCGGTCACGAATATGTTAATTTTATTTTGATCCGATAAGTAGTGTAGATGGAAATTACATTATAACAAAGTACGGTTACCATGGCAACGGAAAGTCGTGCAGCTTTTTTGGCTCATGATAGCGGTCGAACGGAGGCTCGGATCGAGTTGAAATTTTCACCATCCGCAAGCTTCGTTCTCGATTGAATGCCATTAGTTTTTGTGGCAAAATCGTTCAAAAAGTTAAAAAGTTACATTAAAGTTAATCGAAAGTTTTTTTTTTCAAACTAACCGGCGACAAAATGTGAGATAGCGAAATCATTTAGAATGTCCGTCCGGTCACGAATATGTTAATTTTAGTTTGATCCGATAAGTAGTGTAGATGGAAATTACATTATAACAAAAGTAACGTTGCCATGGCAACGAAAAGACGCGCGAAGTTTCTAATGCACTGCCACCTAGAAGTAATCAAAATACTTTCGAGGAAGCAGTCTATTAATTGTCAACAAAGAGTTTAAAAAGTTTTCCCAAGGAGTCAAGGTCCTCTAGATGGCGGTGGATTTTAAAGTAAAGATTTAAACACGGGTTTACCCAAATACCTTGGCAATAATAAATAATACTGGAAACGCGAACGTCGTAAATTTTAAAATTTAAAAAAATGTGCAATGTGGGTCTAGCTATAGCACGTGCTCGCTTATCAACGCGTCCAACTGAGAATTTCCTAGTAAATAATACGTATTACTTTTATTGGTGTGTGTTAGGAATTTTTAATGTAAACAACTATGATACAAAAATTTGGCAAATTGTTGTTATTATGTTTACCTATCCTTGTACTACAGGCCTGCCTTCTATTATACTGATTGACGCATACTTATAATTATATTTGTTGGTGCACGCAATCGTTTTGCATCTTTATTTATATATATATATATATATATATATATATATTAATGAACTAGGTTTTTCGGTTATGATGCCACGTTTATTCACATTAGGCCAACGTTTCGATGAAATTTCACTCATCTTCTTCAGGGCCAATACAAATTAATATATAAAAAACGAAAACTACATTACATTGATAAATTCAGATTTCTTTGAGTTGTTTTAATTTGCCATATGTGCAGTGATTTCTATTGTTTATATTTTGTTGTATTTTGTTTTCCCAGTTTTGTTCTGAATTTATCAATGTAATGTAGTTTTCGTTTTTTATATATTAATTTGTATTGGCCCTGAAGAAGATGAGTGAAATTTCATCGAAACGTTGGCCTAATGTGAATAAACGTGGCATCATAACCGAAAAACCTAGTTCATTAATTCATATCGGCCACGAAAATATCCAAAAACATATATATATATATATATATATATATATATATATATATTTTTAATTTTAAGTTTTCGCGGGTATATGTTAAATAATTATTGTTTTCATTTCCATTCAACAATAATTATTTATATATATATATATATATATATATATATATATATATATATATATATATATATATATATATATATATAATATATATATATATATTTACGTATTTATTAGTTTTTACTTTAAGTTTAGTATTATTAAATCCACTCTACGATATAAATAATGAATGGCATCTGTTTTCTTATTGCAAACACCTAACCCCCTTCCACAACATTTCGGATGTAGTTCATTCAAATATCCTAAGAAACTATATGAGAGGAAAGAACGTATATAATTTTTGTACTATATAATATTGTGAGCTTAACCCGACTATGAACACCCAAACGCGGTATTGCATTCTTATACTGTGTGAACGTGATAAAATGACACAGAAATGTGGCTAGATAATATAACAACTGTTTATGCAGTAGGACTTCATTTTGATTCATCTGAAAAAAAGTTTATGTTATATAGAGTATGCGAGTATATTGTGCCCACTATGTTGTTCATTGTTTCTACTGGCTACGAGAAAAAAGTGTGTAGACAAATGAAGAAGAAAAATAAATAAAGAGTGTAAATACTATGTGTGAATATGTGATGTACTCCGGAAATATACTAGTTGTGAATGTAATAATAGAACAAAGTTTTCATTCGTACTTTAAATTAAATAATATGGAAATAGAATAGGTACTCTCACAAGTAGTAGATCTAAACTAGGAAAACGCTCAGTTGGACGCGTTGTTGAGCGAGCACCGGTACGTGCAACATGACCCGAGTACGACATTCCCATAAGGCCCACCACACAGTGTAGGCCTACCTGGATATTGACATTATTTGTACACTTTACTATTCCAACATCTTTGCATTGTACTAATTCACGTCATGCCTTCTAAAGTGTATCTTTGTATCTTCACTGCCTCCTTCATTTTTTAACATCATTTTTCGAATTATGATTAGCAATAAGTCTTTAAGGTCTTGACCGATTTATCTGAAAATTTGGAAAATAGGAGAGAATGTTGTACTTATTGACCCTGCAAAATTTCATAACGATCGGTACATTTTTTTTTTTTTTTTTTTTTTTATAACCAATGATCGGATTTTGTTCAAAAACTATACAGCAACCCGCCTAGGTGGTATGTACATGTGTAAAAATTTTCAGGTCGATCAGAGAAACGGTGCGACCTGTATCGAAGCAGTAACAGAAAAAAAATAAAAAACAAAACAAACACAGACATTCGAGCCATAAGAGCCAAGTGGAGACGCTCGCTACGCTCGCTCAACAATAACTTATAGAAACAAGAAAAACAATCCTGGAGTCATAGATATCTTAAAAGTGAATAATTAGAAAATATAAATTAAATACGTTGCTCAACTTCAAACTTGCAATATTGAACGGGAACGAACTAGTTGATCATGGTTTATTTTATTTACTTTAATTATTTATTATTTAACGTCCATCCTATTCAGTTAAAAAACTGATTGAGGACAAGGAGGGCAACTAAATAAATCTAATTACATACATGCAGACACGACAATGAACTACAGTTAAGTAAATATTTTATTTAAATAGTAATATTACAATAACAATGCATTAAAACAACAATTTTGTTAAATTCAATTAATTAATGAATCAAATATAAAAAAGTGGTGTGGAAAAAAAGAATAGAAAAAAAGAAAATTAAAGAAAAGAAAGAGAGTTAAATGCTGATGTAGCAGCTATGATAGGTTCATCGCCCTTAGCTATTAACTAATTGATTACACATTGCTTGAATATAAGAGTATGCATGTAATAGATGGATTAGGGTGGTGGTGGTATAAACGTGTACGAACATTTTACCTGAGTGGTTGGAGAGAGTAAAAGGGATATGAGGATTTTGCTAAACGCGGTTGTGTATTACGTAATAAATGATAAGTTGAAATAGGGGTGTTTGTTTGGGAGGGAGAGGATGGTGGAGGTTAAGCCCTTTGGATAGTTAAGTTCCTCATCTAGACGGTATTCATACATATTTTTATTCAAGGGCACATACGCCAGTACTATTTATAACTCCGTAACATAAAATCTGTTAATTATGGAGGACGGAGGGGTGGGTGGGGGTTGGAGGAGTTGGGGTGAGGTATTTGACTCGGTCCGAAGATACACTATACATATTTTTATTTAGTTTATTAATTGTAAACATAAATACATTTTTTTAAATTGGGGTGAATGAGGGTTTGGAGGGGGTTGTGGATTGAGTAATAACAAGAGGTCGCGCTGGCGCGACCTCTTGCAGTGCCTTCCCGCGCCGGTACTTTCCGCCGCATGTTCTTTACTGGTAAAATAATTACTAATCCAAAGAAAGCGGAGTAATTAAACTTAATTTTTCTCAAATGAATTTGAACAAAATAAGAATTGAAAAAAAACACTGTACCCCCTCAAAATATCAGTGCGGTAAAATATAAGAACTTTAATTGTCAGGAACACTTTATGAAAACAAAAATATAATGCGAGCTGATACGATTACCCAAAAAACATAATGTGAATTTATTTCATAACACTATTAATACATCCTTGGGTTAAGATTTTTCTCTGTAAATGGCCTCCTGCCGTTTACTGTAGGGCGCGATCAATTACAAAGGCATACATATTATAATGAACTTGGAACTTCAACCGACATAACATTAACTTTTTCAGTACGATAAAAAAACTTTGTGAAATCAAAATATTGAAAAACAAATAAAAGTTATCACATACAAAAAAAACTGTAGAACTAACTCTAGTGTCTCTGCAGGCGTAGTCTCTTAGAAGCAATATGGATTGTTCATGCATACCACGTCTCTGGTTATCGCGTGATTATTTCGTATTGTCCTTATTATTTAGAAACGTGTTGAAAAGGCCACATCTAGCAAGTGCTTCCAAAATAAATTATAAGTTTTAGCTTTCTTTCTGGTGGTGAACGGTGCGAGCGTAGGATATTCTTATGGGGTAAACACTTCGCCGTCAACAAGTATACTCCTTAGAGCGTTGCGAGAATTCGCTACCAGAGCTCATACAAAGAACTTGGAGCATACTATCGTAATGAACTTAGAACTTATATCGACATTAAACATGTGTATTCGGTACTAATGAAAAAAATGACTGGCGAAAATAATTGGTTTTTATACTCATATAAGACATAATGAAAGCAACAACAAAAATTGCTAATTTGTATTGTGACTGCTAGATCACCAGGCTTAATATTATGTGAGTAGAAGTTATAAAACGTAATTTTTAGTAAATCTCCCCTGTAACTTTGAGAAAGATATAAACATCTTATATACATTCGGTTTTAAAATCTATTTAAAAACGCTTTGAGGTTTGAAAACATTATGTATACGCTTCGAAACTAGGTTTGAATCGGTTCAAGTCAAAAACATTCTTCGCGGGTTTGACTTTCAAAACTGTTTTCCAAAACCGTCATGTATACACCCACTACACTGCCACCCATTTAAAAGTAGGCCTAACAACTAAATCCAGTTTTGAAAACGTTTTGAGATCATTTGTAAACCAGTTCATCTCTAGTGAAAATTACTTTGTCTTCGGTTTGCCCGGGTTTCTATTAGCGCACGAAACAGTAAAATAATAAAGTATGCCTTCACAATTTTGCCAAATCTCGACTTTATATGAAATTTAGGGCTTGTAGCTAATCATTTATTCAATTCCAATGGTAAACCTCGCACAACGCACTACCGGCGAAACCACCGGCGAATTATACTTCAAACTGAAAGGAGCCCGCAGCCTTGCAATCACTATATGAAACCGACTCCAAATTATATTTCTTCATAACTTGTGGCCGGTAACCCGTACATCGAACTCGCAACCTCCAGGAGGCTCTTTTGCGTTGCGTCACTGTTTCCGAGATAAAGGCAGGGAACTCACTGTTAGTATTGTGTAAGGAATTTTGTAAAGAACCGAGCCCACACTAATGTGTCGCGTGTGATGCCGTCAATTCGGCTGTTTACAGAGGCTGGGGAGTTCCCACACATGGTGTGTTGCGTAAGACGCTAGCGGATTGTTGTCGAATGTTTAGATATGTTAGTAATTATCACTGAGAAATATAAGATCAAGATTCCTGGCTATATTTTTTTATGCACATGTAGTTACACAGGGAGCACCCAAATAAAAAGTCGTATCCGAATGTTTACTCGAGACAACCCCTCGAACGCCAGACATGTGGAGTAACCACTCAGGAAACAAAAAGTAAACAAACTTCCACGCTAGACCATGCGGCCAACCCATGATCTGTTCAAAATATTTAAATGTCTCAATACCATTGATTATATTAATAATTAGATGATGAAATGAAGAATATAAATAATGAGATACATGAAGAATAAAATTCGGTAATTAGTTTTATGCAATTTTTTAATCAAATGATCAAGGTATGAATTTTTGTAAGTAACATTGTGATCACGCAAAATTGGTAACATACCATGAAGGTAATCACTGCCATACGGTCAAATCTATGGCACGTAGCCTACTCACAGCGTCTTCTAACGTCGAAATATATTTTAAAAATCACGTATGTTTGTATATTTTAGGTGAATATTTTAATCTCATACATGAATAAACATCAATACATAAATCAAAGGTGTTTGATCTTTATTTAACCAGTGTAATAAGATTTAAATTCTCAGTAAAACGTATACTAGGAGTGCCGTCGCGTATATTTTTATTTTTATTGTTACATCCATATTTTGAATTACATAAAAGTAAGGTATGATAATGTTTTGCATGAACGTGTTTATAAGCTATCAATATTTATCAACGCTCAGTTGGACGCGTTGATAAGCGAGCACGTGCTATAGCTATACCCACATTGCACATTTTTTATTATAAAATTTGCGCCGTTCGCTGTCCACGGGGCCAAGTTTCCAATATTAAATATAACTTTTTAACTTTTTAAACGATTTTGCCTCAAAATTAATGGCATTCAATCGAGAACGAAGCTTGCGGATGTCCAAATTTCAACTCGATCCGAGCCTGCGTTCGAACGTTACGGTGAGACATACAAACAAACAAACAAAACAAAACAAAACCAGTGACCATTTTTTCCGGCAGAGTCAAATGGAAACGCTCGCTTTGCTCGCTTGATTATGATTCTGTATAAATTTTGGGCTAGAATAAATGTATTTCCAAATTAGCAATATTATTTTCAGTGGCCTAAATTACTATTTTTGTCGATTTGACTTGAAAATGAATGTTGAAATTAAATTCGTTTTGAAGTGGAAACCTGGTCAACGTTATATTAACAGGAGGGAATAGCCACAGGCCATTTGATGACTCTCATACCCATCATTTTTCTTGATCACGACCCAAGAAAACTACGGGTACAACCTTTCGTATGGATAGCAGCTGGTATCGAAGTGGCAACCTCGCGAATGAGGATATTGCTTCTGACGCGTTAGGTGAAGCAGTCCCAATACCATTAAAACATCACCAATGAAGATAAAAAAATGAATGCTTTTTGTCAACTGAACATCTGATGACGCGATATGAATATGACTTCACGTATCTTAACATGATCATCAGTCCTACATCTTTTGCTTATAGTGTAATTCAAACATTTCAATTTGACTTATACTGATTTCATATGAGACAAGACATAACAACACTATACATTTATACTCAAAACATTCACACTATACATTTATACTCAAATCATTCTTTGTCGTCGTCGACGTCGGGGAACCCCTTCCCTTTGACTACCTCCCCGACGGCGACGACAAAGACAACATGGACGGATGATGACACAGACGGAGACGACCACGACGTGGGGGAACCCCTGCCCTCCCCATATGCTTGTGGCTGGTTCTGACCAGCACAGGCCTGTCCACCCCTTGTCCCCCCGCGTCATCCCTTACGTCCCTCCCTTCGTCTCGATTAGCCAAGTTGCATAATTATGAGACGTAAAGCAATATCCAATCTAATCCAATCCAAAACATTATTTAGCTATTTTAACTAAAACGCATCTCAATTCTCTCCAGATATGGTCAGTCAGTTCTATTCCAGACACGTCCCTTCCCCCCTTCCACTGCTGCGAGATGACACTGAACAGATGGCCAGAACACACTTAGGCAATGCACCCAGCGCTCGCTCGAGGCCAAGATTGCCTTGCGTAACCACCGATAACCGATATACGATGGAATCGCCACACACGCCACCCACACCACCAAAATCACGCTCCAAATATTTTTATTAAAATTCGTATTGTCCCAAATACAAACATCAGGTGAATTAGTGTAATGCCAATTTATAGTCAAAGGATGAAGGTAGAAATGTTTTTAAGTAACATTGTGCTAACGCAAAATTGCTAGCAAACAATGACTTATTAACTATTGGGGCGAACAGATTATGATACATTTACGATTATCTTAATCAACATTTTGGCCTTTCTTATGATCCGATTTCATTGCAAATTTACATACCAATACTTTACAATAGTAAAAACCACCATGCAAAAGGACGTTAACGTATGTTTCAATCTTCTTCATATAAATAAATAAAAAAATCTCTACAAGATAAAAACGTGCTACAAAACATAATTTGATTGGACACTCTTGATGAACTATTGAATGAAACTAACTGTTTTTTGGCACTATACACAACTGTTTGGACATGACTAATCGCATTCGCCCTGCATTTTGGAATAATTTGGCAATATCATCGTAAAGTTTGGCAAAACGTATACACAAATATTTTGATTTCGTAATCTGAATATTTTCTGTAACACGTGGCTTCGCAACTAATAACGCCAGGAAATTTATTTGGTAGTATTCTATTACCAAACTATCGAGGCGATGCGAGTTTGAGTTTCGTTGTGATAACGCAAAATTGATAACGGACTTTTGATGATAAACTATCGCAATGTGTAAAATGTAAAATTTTACGGCTGACTAAACTTGCATTTAGGAACACTTACGCCCCTCAAAACAGTATGAAATTTCAAGGAGTGATGCTGTGTGCTTTTGGAATCATAATTGTAAAGTTTCGTTGATATTGGTTAATGTCTTCTACCTCAAATAAATGCATAGGTCTTGACGCGCTCCAAATGTACACACATACATAATGTATAAACTTTTGCAAACCTATAAGGCCGTTCCCGAGAGTCGCGCCCTAATATAGGCGCTCCACGCTAAGAAAGGAGATGCGCGCGCTTTCGACGGGCCAATCAGCGATCGTTATTTTAAATTGGAGCCTGCTGAATGGCTACAATTCACCCGTTAAAAGCGCGCGCAACTCCTTTCTTAGCGTGGAGCGCCTATAAAAGGGTATGTATACTTACGCCCTATGATACGGTAACATAGGTTATATTACGGTTAAATCACCGGACGCGCTCCTCCACGGCATGGGTGGAAGAGACTCCATAAGAGCCCATGTTAAATCGGGCTCCTCCACTGTTGCAGAACTGTCAATTACACCCTACTAATGAATCAAATATAAAAAAAGTGGTGCGGAAAAAAAGAAAAGAAAAGAAAATTAAAGAAAAGAAAAGAAAAGAAAGAGAGTTAAATGCTGATGTAGCAGCTATGATAGGTTCATCGCCCTTAGCTATTAACTAATTGATTACACATTGCTTGAATATAAGAGTATGCATGTAATAGATGGATTAGGGTGGTGGTGGTATAAACGTGTATACGAACATTTTACATGAGTGGTTGGAGAGAGTAAAAGGGATATGAGGATTTTGCTAAACGCGGTTGTGTATTACGTAATAAATGATAAGTTGAAATAGGGGTGTTTGTTTGGGAGGGAGAGGATGGTGGAGGTTAAGCCCTTTGGATAGTTATGTTCCTCATCTAGACGGTATTCATACATATTTTTATTCAAGGGCACATTTGCCAGTACTATTTATAACTCCATGGTAACATAATATCTGTTAATTATGGATGATGGAGGGGTGGGTGGGGGTTGGAGGGGTTGGGGTGAGGTATTTGACTCGGTCCGATGATACACTATACATATTTTTATTTAGTTTATTAATTGTAAATATAAAATATTTTTTTTGAAATTGGGGTGAATGAGGGTTTGGAGGGGGTTGTGGAATGAGTAATAATAAAAGGGTATGTAGGCCTATACTTAGGCCCTATGATACGGTAACATAGGTTATATTACGGTTAAATCACCGGACGCGCTCCTCCACGGCATGGGTGAAGGAGACTCCATAAGAGCCCATGTTAAATCGGGCTCCTCCACTGTTGCAGAACTGTCAATTACAGCGGCTATGATTAAGCGAGCGAAGCGAGCGTTTCCATTTGACTCTGCCGGAAAAATTTGTCACTCGTTTTGTTTTTTTTTTGTTTGTTTGTTTGTTTGTTTGTTTTTTTTTTTGTTTGTATGTCTCGCCATAACGTTCGAACGGAGGCTCGGATCGAGTTGAAATTTTGACCATCCGCAAGCTTTGTTCTCGATTGAATGCCATTAGTTTTGTGGCAAAATCGTTTAAAAAGTTAAAAAGTTACATTAAAGTTAATCGAAAGTTTTTTTTTCAAACTAACCGGCGACAAAATCTGAGATAGCCAAATCATTTAGAATGTCCGTCCGGTCACGAATATGTTAATTTTAGTTTGATCCGATAAGTAGTGTAGATGGAAATTACATTATAACAAAAGTAACGTTGCCATGGCAACGAAAAGACGCGCGAAGTTTCTAATGCACTGCCACCTAGAAGTAATCAAAATACTTTCGAGGAAGCAGTCTATTATTTGTCACCAAAGAGTTTAAATATTTTTCCCAATGAGTCAAGGTCCTCTAGATGGCGGTGGATTTTATCCACAAAGTAAAGATTTACATACGGGTTTACCCAAATACCTTGGCAATAATAAATAATATCGGAAACATGGCCCTGTGGACAGCGAACGTCGCAAATTTTAAAATTTAAAAAAATGTGCATTGTGGGTCTAGCTATAGCACGTGCTCGCTTATCAACGCGTCCAACTGAGCGTTTCCTAGTAGGTTCATCGACCTTAACTGCTATTAACAAATTGATTGCACATTGGTTGAATATAAGAGTATGCATGTAATAGATGGATTAGGGTGGTGGTGGTATAAACGTGTACGAACATTTTACATGAGTGGTTGGAGAGAGTAAAAATGATATGAGGTTCTTGCTTAACGCGGTTGTGTTTTACGTTATAAATGATAAGTTGAAATAGGGGTGTTTGTGTGGGATGGAGGGGATGGTGGGGGTTTTAAGCCTTTGGATAGTTATGTTCCTCATCTAGACGGTATTAAATACATATTTTTTTAAGGGCACATTTGCCAGTACTATTTATAACTCCATGGTAACATAATATCTTTTAATTGGATATGGGGGGGGGGGGGGTTTTGGGGGGGGTTTTGGGGTGGGGTTTGACTCGCCCCGATGATACACTAAATTTTTTTTATTTAGTTTTTTTTAAATTGTAAATATAAATTTTTTTTTTGAAATTGGGTGAATGTATACGCATGCAATTTACGGGGGTTCGAAAAAAGTGCACAACGCCCTGTAAAATGTTACGTTCATTTTTAATTTTATTTCGCTTTTTTTACAACATTGTAATGCAACTATTTGGCGATTCAGTTTATGTTTCATATGGATTTTAAAAAGGGGTATCTGTGAAGTTTGTTAATTTCTTTTCAGTATTCTCAATTAGTTTTTTTTTTTTAAAAATATCCATGAAAATATCTAAGTTTTTCTTCGTATAAAACTCAACAGTCAAAAGGGCAGTTCGACCTGTCGCATCTTGTCTGTTTCATTCGACTAGCAGTCATCAAGAAGGAAGAGGTTTTTGTGTGCGGTGGTTTTTCTTAAACTTGCCCAAATTTGGGTAACTTATAGCAGCAAAAGGATTTTAATCCCACAAAAAGACTTAAACTATTATTTTCATATCTATTTTTTAAAAAAAGTTTCACCATTTCATAGTAATGTCAGCATCCAACATCGGAATTTTCTCAACATGAATTAAGCATTAAAATTAGGGCCAGGGCGGCCATGGCGATTAAACTTAGATTTAACTTCGACCTATCGATTCGACCTTATCGTTATTCGTAATTTTCTGTTCTGTCACTAGTCAAAACACAAAACCAACTCCCCAAAAGTGCTCACGCTCTGTTTTTTTGGGACGTTTTAAAAAAAATTTATTTGAAAAACTGTCAAATTTTGGTGTATTGTGCAACTGAAAGATCATGTCAACGTGGGGACAGAGAGAAACTGAATTTTATCTGTTAAATCAAGAAAAGAGCACGTGCAAATGGGGATGTAATGGGAAATTTTTGAGGTTATTACCTATTTTAATCCAAGTAAAGCCTGGGTAGGCTGGGCCAGTTAAAAATTGGGCTAGCCTTTGGCAATGGAAAAAAAAATCTTCCATTAACTGGGCCTACGACCCTTTTCATTTGGCCTAGCCTAGGCCTAAGCTGGGCGTACTCTGGGCCTGGGCCTGGCCAGGGTAGTTTTAACATTCAGCCTACTGTTGGGGCCCAAAGGATAAGACCCCCTTTCCCTTTGCATTGTTGCAATTTAATATAGCCTCTAGGCCAAGCACCCTATCCCCTCGTGTCAGCTTTTTCAAGGCCTAGCCTAGGCGGAACTTATTTGGTTGGGGGGGTCCTTTTTCAAGTCTTTTTTTTTGTCAAAAACACCCAAAAAGTCATTTTTAGTTTTACAAAAATTTCTTTACAATTTACCTTGTTAATATTTTTAACTCACTCGGTTTTGTTGTATTTTTACCTAAATTAAAGGTATTTCTTGACGAGGTTTTTAAAAAAGACAGTAGGGGAAGACTACCTACCATCTTTTAAAAAAGCGTCGGCAGGTTATTATTTTGTTTGTCAAAAAAAAGCTCCGCCCTCTGCTAACGAGGTTGAAAATGCGCCTTATTTGTTTACTAAAATACCGCCTCTGGACGAAAAGTAAATTTGTACCTGTGCATACATCCCGACGGCGTCCACCCCCAACCCCCATAATTTTTTCTATTTTTTGCAAAATACTTTTTTAAGAATGTTTTTTTTTTTAACTTTTTTTTGTTTTAAAAAAACAAACGTGTTTCCCCCCCACGGCGCTTCGCGTCCACCCCCACCCCCCCCCCCATTTTGGCCCACCTACTTTTCATGCAAAGTACTTTTATTAAAATTTTTTGTTAAAAAAAGTATGTAAGGGGGGGGGGGGGAGGTTTGGGTGTAAGGGGGGGGAAAACCCAAACAACAAACAAAAACGATGTTTCCCCCCCCCCAACCCCCCCCCGCCCCCAACCCTTTTTTTAAGTTTTAAAATTCTTTCAACTGATAAAGGACCTTTTTTTTAAATAGTAACATTAAAGGTTTGTGGGTTTTTTTTTTGTATTTCAAAACCCCAATGTTTTTTTTTTTACAATTTTGGTTTTTTTAATGATTTTTATTTTATTTTTGTATTTTTTCTAGCAAAAACCCAAAAAAAAAAATAACCCCCAAACCCGTTTTAACGTTGCCATTTTAAAGAAAAAGGAATTTCGGCGGCCGAAATAAATAAAATAGAAAAAAAATTATTTAGCAAACCAAACAAAAAAAAATCCCCAAACCCGTTTTAACGTTGCCATTTTAAAGATAAAGGAATTTCGGCGGGCCAAAAATTCCCTTTTTCTTTAAAATGGCAACGTTAAACGGGGGTTTTGGGGGTTTTTTTTTGTTTGGTTTGCCAATAAAAAAAAAAAAAAATATTTAACAAACCAACAAAAAAAAAAACCCCAAACCCCTTTTAAAAAGTTCCCTTTTAAAGATAAAGGAATTTTGGCGGCCGAAATTCCCTTTTCTTTAAAATGGCAACGTTTTTAAAACGGGTTTGGGTATTTGTTTTTGTTTGGTTTGCTAGTAAAATAAAAAAAAATAGAATAAGAAACAAAACAAACCAAATTGTAAAACAAAAAAAATCATTTGGGTTTGAAATACAAAAAAATAACCCACAAAACCTTTAATGTTACTATTTTTAAAACAAAGGTCCTTATCGGTTTTTGAAAGAACTTTATCTTGAAAAGTAGTTTAGTGGGGGGGGGGGAAACTTTGGGAATTGCTTTGTTGTGTGTTTCGCGGCTACACCCGACCTCCCACCCCCTAACATATTTCTTAACAAAAAATATTTTTATTTTATAAAGTACTTTACGATGAAAAGTAGGTAAGGGGGGCGGGGGTTGGGGGTGGAGCGAAGCGCCGTGGGGGGGGGGGGGGCGGGGTTTGGAGGCGTTACGCCGTGTGGGAAACATCGATTGCTCTTTTAAAAACAAATAAAAGTTAAAGGGAAAAAAAACATTTTTAACAAAAGTACTTTGCAATAAAAAAGAAAGATTTTGTGGTTGGGGGTGTGGACGCAAAGCGCCGTGGGGGGGGGGGGGGGGGAACAACAAAAAAAAATGGGATTTTAATAACCGCCGTCTGGATGTATGCACAGGAAACAAATTTTACATTCGTCCAGACGGCCGGGGGTGATTTAGTAAACAAATAAGCGGCAGTTTCAACTCTCGTTAGCAGAGGGCGGAGCTTCTTTTTTGGGACAAATCTAAATAATAACCTGACTTGACGCATTTTAAAGATGGTAGTCTTGCCTACTCGTCATATTTGCCCCACCCGTCAATGAAATACCTTTAATTTAGGTGAAAATACAAACAAAACCGAGTGAGTTGATATTATTAACATAGTGTAAATTGTAAAAGAACATTTTTGTAAACTAAAAATGACGTTTTTGGGTGTTTTTGACAAAAAAAAACGACTTTGAAAGTGGACCCCCCCAACCCAAATAAGTTCCGCCTAGGAATACTAGGCTAGGTGCATTCATTTTGCCATTTCTTGAGTGGAAGTTCATGATGTTACAATTTTCTTTCAGATATATCGCAATGCATATATTTACAAGTCTGTAATGCCCCACATGAAGGATGCAGGGTTTCCGCGGACACTAGAGCAACTTGGGATTAAGTGGAAACATCTGTACGCAGTCTTCGAAAAGGGTTTGAAGGACTCCAACAGCATGAGCGGACATCGAAGGACAACTTGCCTTCTACGACGAGTTAGGTGAAACCCCGCGGTCGAGCGGCCCAAGACCCTAACCTGACTAGAGAACGGCTGCGACTCGAGTGGGCTGGACAATTAATATGCCGGTACGTGTAAAATTGTTTGTTGCCTCGCGTAGTTCTACGTATCTATTGGTTTGGCTCCGGCTGGGCCTAAAATGAAAATATAGGCATTTTGGTGTAGGCCCCAAGTGTTTTTTTAAGACACTAGTCCATCTCAAGGTGAAAAATTTAAAACCCAAAGTGTAGGTGGGCAATTCCACGGTAACGGAATTAGGCCTAGGCCTACATTTCAAAGAGCCAACAACACATTCAAAAGAAAATATTTCAAATTAAGTAGGCCTAACCTTGTACATAACTGTTTTATAAACTGACTTTAAAGACTTTAATTAAACTTAATTTAGCACAAGTTTATTTTATTTTAAAATTATTTTAAATGAGTTTTCAGGCAGGTTTTTGATGGGGGGGTTCTACCGGTAACGAATTACGCTGAAAAGTATTGTTAAAAAAACCTGTTGAATGGTGGAATAAAATCTATTTTGCAGCTTCTACAACATCCAGAAGCATAGTGGGGCCTACTAAACATAAATAGGCCTAACATACCTTCATTGCAAATAATTAAATTAGGCTACTATATTTAAACCCTATTTATATTCGGTAACGGAATTACGACCCCTAGTAACAGAATTACCTAGTGTTTGAAAATTTCATGAAATTTACATTTTTGACATTTCAATAAAAATTTTAAAAAAAAAATATTTGAATTTTGTTGAAATATTTAAATTTTGGGACAAGAAATCTTCGGGAAAATACAAACTCCATTTTTAATAAATCAGCGTTTTCTTATAAGAAAGGTTTTTATAAGATTGGCAAAAAATTTGCATCTCTGAAATATTACCCCATAATTGGTGCTGAAACTAGACCTTGAAAAAGTTTTTGTCGACCTACCAGTAGCCTACTACAGAGAGATATATAATATATATATATATAAATTATACTAAACGGAAACTGATTTGGTAATTGACGACTGGTGATAAGGAGGAGCTTAAAACGATCGATAGGTCACGTGACAAGAGACGAGAGTTGGGATAGATTGAGACTATACGGCCTCTCTCTGAGTGTACTTAGGTCTTTTGGCTTTGGTCGGTCGAAGATCGATTTGTATCTCGAAGTCGATGTCGTTGGTCAGTGGAAGGAGAGATGTGTATTTTCATGAGCTGGTTCGAGGCTACTACTGAGGAAAAACTGGTTTTTAAATGTGGAAAAACCATGTATAAACTAATTAAATTACTAATAATACAGAACGGGTTTGATTTAAATAAAAAAAACTAGAGAAAATTTCATTGATTTCATAAAAAAGAATCATGTGATTTCACTAAGTTTAACAAATTTTTAATATAAAATCTATGTCAATCTATTTTATTAAATTCTAGAAAAATGCCAAGATCATATTTCATCATTTTTGGGATGTAGCGTCACCCGGACATTTGTTTGGACCTAGTTCGTTTTAATGACGCTGTGTGCTGGTCTTTGATTGGTTATCATAACGCTACGATCGGTTTTTGTTTTTGAGAGCGGCGTTTGTCGGCAGTGTGTCGTTGAGAGCTTTGAGACGTGGAAGTTGGAAAATCGGTCGTGTGCGTGGGCGGGTTTGAGACGTTGCGTAAAACTTAGGGAAAGTGTACTAGGTAGGGAAAGAAAAACACTTTGGGGTATAGAAAACGCGTGTTAAAAATCTGCGAAAAAATGGGTAATCGAAAGTGAACGGCGATCTGCCAAGAAGAAAATACAGAAATCAACGAAAACCGATAACCAACCGAGGTACATTTTATAAGGGGTAGCCCAGCCAGGGATACGTGGGGTAAACGAAACTTTTGCATGCTTTAGGAGCATATTAATAAAAACCTACGGACTTGATAAAGACAGCATCGATAAACCCGAAAGGGTTAGAACATTCGATATTGGACCGAGAGTTAGTTGGGGATTTTAAAGGAACCAGAGAAAGATTATATTCGCGTAGCCTGGGGGTTTAGGACGCGATAACGCAAGCAAGGTTTGGTGGTTGTATTACAACGAAATACAGATTGAAATATTATTTAAAAAAGGAAAAACGGTGCGGATAATATTGGGTTTTTGAATCCAAATATAGGAACATATAAGGAACAGTTAATTACCATTCGATATCATGGCCGAGGCTTAGTTTTTTGTAAATTGGTTTCGGAATTCGTAAATGCATTTAGTTGAAGAATAAAAGGGCGAATTTTAATTGCAAAAGAGCTTAGAGATAACATCAACAATAAGAACTCGGAAAAATTCGTGAGTGCCTGAGCCAGCAACGTCGAACGAAGTGCTTTGGTAATAAAGACGGGTAAAAAAACAGAACTGAGCCGATTAAAAAATAGGCGTGTTTACATTATTGAACGTCTGACAGTTTACCGTGGGTTTTGAGATACAGGAAAAACTTGGTTTGGACTTGGAATGCTGATATCGGGGGAAGTGTGAAACATTAAAAAACTACGGTCGGAGTTTTAGTTATTCGCACGATAAAAAATATCGTATTTTAAACACCGCTTTAAAACAAATTATCAAGGGAAGTTGAACTCAAGAGTAATCACCGCCGGGATACGAACTCAAGACAGGATCTTCAATACAAGACTACGATCGTCTACAAATACGCAGCAAGTTACGGAACTAAAACGTCGGAAATTCTTCGACGTCATAAGGTTTCGATGGGAGTTTATGATCATTTGTGATGAGTATTTAAATTAAGTTTTAATTAACAATTATATTTCCATAAATTTTCCCGGGAAACCCTTTTCTGTTGTCCATCAGACCAAGAGATATCTTAACTGGAATCATTTCGCTTTTAAGGGCATCAGTTTCTGGGTAGGTTAGGGTTTGAAAATGTATTCTTTTCAATGGAAGGAAATTCATTTTGTGTCATGCAATATAGCCCGTTCTGGTTTAACTTATGAAAAACCCCTTTATTGTCTTTTGTAATGTCATCCTAGATTTTAGTATAAATTAAAAAGTTGTAATTTTCAGAGATTTTTTGTCTTCGTGTGTACGATTCTCCCAATTTTGTGGGGTCTTGGTGAGTTTTAGAGTGTGTTATGAAAAATGGTTAAAGGGAACTTTAGATTGAGTACCAGGTTCACGCTAGGTAGAGTAAATCATTAAGTTTGAGTGATTTTAGTCTTGATCAGTTGTTTTATTTTTAATTAATTTTTTACTTCCAAGTGAGATCAGAAATCGGGTTTCACCCTTTAATTTGGCGAAACCCCTCGCCGAGTATGTTTTTGTTTATTAAATGTTATTTTTCGAAGTTTAACTATTTAGAGAAGTATCCAACGAGAGCTTATCGATTACCTGAGGGGTCGTAGGTTCGTTGTGTTACAAGATTCTCATTTCCCAATTTTACGTCTGTTGAACGGCGCAACACTTGGCACGCTCCCACTCTTATTCTAAATTCATTAATAATTTGGACAAAATTTGAGAGGAATAATATTTAGCAAACAAATCATTCCGTCTAATAGCAATTATTTAAAAAAATTTGACACAGCCATTAGCTTGTTGGACCTGTAACAATGTACGCACAAGTTTAAGGTTTGCAATTTGATGAAACTAGGAAAACGCTTAAGTCCCGCCGCGTTGTTGGATGAGCGTAATTGGTGAATTGAGCTGCCATGTGTTTTGCGGATTTTCTGTTGTTCTGTGAAAAAATCAGAAACTTTTTTGAATTTTTTTTTTTAAATAAATCAAAAATTAAATAAAAAATTAAATTATTTTTTTAAATTTAATCGTAAATTTTAAAAAGGAAAAAAAATCGTAATATTGAAATTTTCATAAGAAATAATTATTTGATTAGGCCTACGCACAAATTTTACACGAATATATTAATTCTTAAAATTAAGGTTCTGTGAAGAAATCATTATAATCGGATAAAGCATGTAGGCCTAGGTGTTATAAGCAGAAGAAATTAAAAAAATCGTAAAATTGCGATTTTCATGAGAAATAATTATTTGATAACGCTCAAATTTTACACGAATATATCAATTCATAAAATTAAGGTTCTGGGAAAAAATCATTACCAAAAACGGAAATAAAGCATGTAGGGTTATAAGTCGAAAGAAATTTTTTAAAATCGAAAAAAATCATAAAATTGCGATTTTCATGAGAAACAATTTTTCGATTGCCCCCTCAAAAACGTGGCAGTTCTTAGTTCAGAGATTTCGAAGGCCTCCATAAAATTTCATCGCAATCGGAGTATCGGCAAGACAGACAAATTACAGAAAGAAAGAAAGAAAGAAAGAAAGAAAATAAAAGAAGAAAAAACACTCCGGATTTTTTTCTCCAGTGTAGTGAAATGGAATTTTTCGCTTCGCTCGCTACGCTCATCCAATAAAACAAAAAATTGCCATTTACTTCTATCCTGTAGGCTGAGAAAATAACAAATAACTAATAACCGTATCAGTTATCATCAAGAAAAAATAAAAAGTTTTTTTGGGGCACTTTTCACTTTTTTTTATGTGAGCAATCATTCTATAGCATTGTTGGTGGGCCTCAAGTTGCCCAGCTACAATTTTGAAAATTTTTTTGTTCCCCTGGGGTAAAATACTTTGACCATAAATTAAAAACTTCTTTCCCATTGTGGGAAAAGGAAACAAGTGGTAGGAAGCATTTTGACACGATGAAAAGTGTCAAAAGGGGTTGATACTCCCCAACATACAAACTCTAAAACCCATAGAACTCCTAAAAATTTTTAAAATCAAACTAGTAATGCAGAAATGCCCCTTTAAAAACAAATTTTTTATAATTTTTTGAATATTTTAATGTACCCCTGAAATTTTTATTTTGAAGTTTCAAAATTTAAAAATTTCAAAACCCTTAAAAAATTTGAATTACCCCAGCAAATTACCCGTACACATTTTAAAAAATGCTTGCATGTGGGTTTAAACTAACCTTAATGATGGTGTAATGCAAATTAATTATTGAAAATCTCCCGAATGTTTGGCTTTTGGTTATTTTTAAAAATTTTTAAAAATATTTTTTTCGGGAACGCAATTTAAAACCCTTTGGTAACGGAAATTTCCCAGCGAATGATAAATTTTTAAAGATGCTTGCAAGGTTAAATCTAACCCTTTAAAGATAGTTTAAAGAAAAAAGGGTGTTTCTAACAAAGGGGGTCTACTTTATCAAAATTAAACCCCTGTTTTAAAAACAATAGTGTTTTTGTATTCCGTTCCGTAATTCCCCTTTTCCAAAAAATGTAGAGTAAAATACATATTTTTAAAACTATTTTTTTAAATTAACCTCTTATTTTAACAAAACTATTTTTTTGTCATTAAGAATAAAATAAAGATATTTTTAAAATAATTGATTTTGGAAACAGAATTACATTAGGGAAAAAGTGTATTTTAAAAGATTAAATGGGTAAAAATTTGTACTTATTTTTAAACATTTTTTGGGTTATTTGTCATACAACAGCAAGTTTGAAAGGAGTTTAATGAAAAGTTTTTTTCTTAAAAAAAAACTAAAAATTTAAATAACTAAAAAAAGGCTAGTTCTTACAATGTTCTCCAATCTGCAGTGGTATAGTGAAAATTAAAATGCCATGCAAAAGCGAGAACAAAAAATATCATTTTAGGGACTTAAGTTATTTTCATTTTTCTAGTGAGGGACATCTTATAGGCTGTGTGTGGTCATAGGCACAACTATCGTCACGGTCATAGATGTAAGGTATACTAACTTGGGCTAATTCTGTACGATCTAATTTATATGGTAAATTCTTGCATAAGCTGATCCCAGCCATCTTGATTGTTTAAAATTTCCATATTGAGTTACACACAACAAAGGGAGTACCTACACACAATGTAGTCGTCAATCATATTACTTTCGATGAAGACCAATTAACACTTGGACGGAGACAGCATATAGTATGAATTTCGATGGTTCCCCCACTATCATTCAGCGACGCGGGACTCGTCTGCAGCAAAGGCAAGCACCGGCAGCTACCAAGTTAACAAGCACTTCTAGCCTGCAAGTGCTGGCAGAGGCCTACAGCAAGTACCTCCCCCCCCCCCTACCCAGCCACTACCCAAACAGATAGAGAGGAGGTAAAAAATAATTGAAATTTCACAGAGACTTTTAGTGACACAACCGCTATAACAAGCTGAAAATTTAAACCAAGTGTTCTCAACACCTGATAAAAATAACTGCTGTAAAATTACCCGAAATCACTTTAGCGGAAAAAGGGTTTTAAAAAAATGGCAAAACGGGTAACTTTTTCAAAAGGGAAGTTTTGTAAAAAAAACAAAAAATTTTTTTTTTTTTTCAAATTTTTTAAAAGGGGGTTTTTTTTGTGGGGGGGGGAATAACTGGAAGCTGATCGTCTGGACAAAACTGCACCATACCTTTGTTTTGAACATTCTTTTTAATATCCATAAACCTAATAAGAGGCAATAAGACCAACAATTTAATTTTATATAGTATGTTTTACAACATAAATAGACCCCAAAATGGATTTTAACCGTTTCGCAATATTCAATCTCATTGTATTCAGACAAAATATGTAGAATTATCTAAAAGTTATCCAGCAATAGAGTCAAGTCCTATGTGTCTGCTTCCGCCAGTATAAAAAATTGAGCTTAAAAAACGTACATTTGAAAACATTGATTGAAGCTTGAAGCAGTATGCTTTATTGTCCCTTTTCCGACAAAATATAAACATAGCTAAATTTGAATTTGAAACATTTATATACACGCGCAAAAGCCAGTGAAAGACATATGTTAGAAAACTCAACAAATACACCATTTGTACCATCAGGCATAGTTAAAATATCATAGAAGAGGAACCTGTCACAAATAAAATGGGAACATACAAAAATAAATCACAAATATGCACTGTACTCAGTTTCTTAACATAGAAAATCAGCATCACATGACTATATACAAATTTATATACGCAACTCTCTACACAATTCACATAAATTGTAAAATCCCTTACTAAAATGGCTTAAAAGGCCTATAATAGCAACTTCAAATGATTTATGGAGGGACTAACCCAATATGAACAATTTTTAATTTTTATGTGCACAACCGTATAAAACGGCTGATTTTATAAACAAAACTTCCCTAGGCCCTCACAAATGTGATGGTGCAAATGTACGAAAATCACTTAGCGGAAAAGGTTAAAAAAAAGGGTTAAAACGGCCAAAAGTGAAAAATATATATTTTAGTTCACCTATTTTTCCAATTTGCTTAGAATACCCTTATATAAAATAATCAATCTTCACATAGAAACGTGAGTATAAGTTATGAACTTAAATATAGTTATTACATAAAATTACTTATAGTAGGTATGTTAGAAAATAAAAATGAGTCATAAATAGAAAGAAAAACAAATTGAAAATTTCTATTTCACCCTACTAGTTACATAAATATGTTCAAGTTATATTTAAATTTACTACTACTGGTCAAACTCTAAAAAAAAAACTCAGATGTGTTTTTTGTCGCTTTCAAATTTTTAATTACTCCATACGGGTTATTCGAGGAACAAGAGAATGTAGATAGGCGCGCGCGTTCGTCAATATGCCGCCGGTCGGGGGTAGTTAGCTGACGCATAGGCGCAATACATGTAATAACTTGAAAAACATTGTGTTTGAACGCATATTAAAAAGCGGTTTCGCTTTAAAATAGTAGTAAAACACTTAGGTAGTATTCGAGCCAGATTATGGAGTGGGAGAGGCGTCGCGGACATATATTGAGAGAGAAGTAGTTTTTAATGCAAACCAATCATCTTTATGTGGTTGCACAGGCACAATGATGGCAAAACTATGTAGTGTGGCCTACAGTGATGTGACATGGTCAGTTGTATGAAGCGGAGAGGGTGTGTTTAGGTTTTATTAATAAAATCAAAATAACACGGCCAAATGGTTAAATAAAAACCACTTCTGTATTGCCTTTAAAAATAACACGTATATTCTATCTTATACCTTCTTAGTCACATTTCACTACAAACTGCGATAAAAACAAGCTAAAATGAAAACAATACTTGCACTATATATAAAATAAAATACTTCTGATTAAATAGTGCAGTATTGTGATTTCTAACTTTTTACCTTCTGCAGGAGCATCACGGGTGGTTTATGCAAGATAATAACTGGGGTGCCTTTTTGTGAAAATTACAAATTTACTATGGCGTTTATTTTAGGTAATACGATTGATTATATCACTGTATTGCAATGGAGAAATGGGAAAAATACATAAAAAGTAATGAAACCATTAATTGCAGAAAAAACATATGTCTAAATAGAACGTAAAAAAAATGGACCGAAAGTAGATTTGAACTGCCGCCTTCAAAATAGAATCAACCCGCCCCCCCCCCCCCCCCCCCGCTACCACTTTGCACAATGCACAGTGATCTTTAGAGCTATTAGCCTATGTTAGGTGTATCGTCGATGACCGTGACGAACAGTGCATAATTATGTGTTAGGGCGACCTACGATGATATTTATACTCCGTAATAAAAAAAATCCAGCCAGTAAAGCTACGCGGCCAAAGCCATTTCAATTCACAGTAAATACCAACACTTGTAGACCGTGTAGGCCATTAAAGTGGTCCGTTCAGGACAATATTATAACAAGTGTAGGCCTAAATTATAAATGTAGGAGGGGGAGGGATACGAGTAGAGACTATTGAGGCTAAAATATTTAGAACTGTCATAAGATTATATATTGGCGTATTTGAATTTATGTAGGATATTCCCCCCCTAGTTTGAGAGTGGCAGGACACGGCAGACACACCAAGTAAGTCTACCAAAAGTTAATTTTACCACACACCTTTAAAATGTTTTGTGCATAATATAAAATTTGCCAGAAAAAAACTCGCCGTAGTATAAGCATATTACTCAGCAGAACAATGTGTTCGAGACCCGCGAAAGTACAGACTGCAGACACACATGTGTTTGTGATTGGTTTCGCAATTAAACAGACCCCTTTTCCACCATTCAGCATTTTGATCATTCGGAAATAAATGAAAGTACTATATTATTGCTTTCTTTGAGGCACTGTGCAAGAACATTATTTATTTGTGTTAGGTCGGATATATGTGAGAAACCCTACCTCTTGAATGATGTTCCGCGATCAGTACCCCCGAAATAATAGTTCGCGGTTCGACCACTGGCTGCGCTCAGTTGTTCCTGTTTTCTCGAATACTGCTGAAATGATCCCGCCTTTCCTTATGTATATGAAAAAGTTTTGTAAAATTATGTCGAATTACACATATCCCTTTAATTAAGATTATAAAAGTATCAACATTGGTAAAATTGGTGGGCCATATGTTAAAAGTTTAGGCTGGTGAGTGTTATTTAAAATGTTGCTGTGTAGCTAAAAAGTTAAAAATTCATATGTACTATTGTGATTTTAATGGTGATAACATGTTAATAACACTAACAGCACAATATATGTATTCTAAACACAAAGAATTACCAAAATTTCATGACATTGCTCCAGTTGTTCAGCTCCTTACAGTTTGGCTTTAAAATAAGAACAGGCACACAACGCCATAAAAAAATTGACGCGACTTTACGATCCACTACGTTATGATTGCTAATCTCTTCTGTGTTACAGAATCTTTACTAAAAATGCAATAAACATAACAAAAATGTGTTATGCGTGTTTAATCGAGCCCCTCCACTGAAAAATGTGTGGTATATCGTTCTTTACCGCATATTCCCATTCGTGTTATCAAGCGTTATCTGCTCCAACATAACTTACTTAAAAACCTAAATGGATCGTGATGCTCAACTTACTCAAGTTTTTGTAAAATATTACAAAATACAAAAATGAATGGTGTAAGGTGCAAGAGCTTTACTAAAGGTTAATATCAGTTCAGTTTCCTGTAGATATTCGAAAACAGGACAGTTCGTTCAGTATTTTATAACTCGGTACCAGATTATTGTGTTAATTCACTAAATTTTGTGGAAGTTTTATTGTTAGTCACGAATGGTTTGGGCCTGTTGTTTTACTATTTTTTTTAATGTCAATTCATGTAATCGTACAAAATAACCGGAAATGGGTGAGTACTGACTGCAATGTGTAATAAATCCGACTAATAATTATACATTTAACACACAAAACTCACACAACCGCCACATTTATTAAAATAGGTGAAAAGGACAATTTTGCCATCTCTTCGGCGAAAGAATATTATAATCAAATCAACATTTCACAGAACTTACCGTGTGTGTTATTGTGATGGCAAGGAAGCCCAATAAAGGTCCACAGAATGTAAAACATTTTGACTTGAAAGGCTTTGTCAAACACCTATGAAATCGTTTGGAGATAGGGCAGGACAGGCTATTAAAGTCTTAAATACCGAAAAAGTACAGATGACAGTTCCATACAAATTTCACCCAAACAAATGTAGAACTGTTTATACAAGGACTCACGCAAAACGTGAAAGTGAGCAAAAAACGGTTTATCTGAAGAAGGCACTACCTACAGTCGTACAAGTACCAACTAAGTCTAAACACCTTGCTAGGAATGAATCACTTAAATTGATTGATATCAAAACTGTTTTTTTGTGTAGAGGTAGCAGATAATTTTAAACGAGGGCGTTCGTTTTTTTACACTTGTCGACATGATCCTGTTGCGAGTCAGAGAGTCTGTTTTGCCGCCGCGTTTACACTAGAGGTGATCGAAATATAAGCAAACGATATCATTGAAAGCCATCTATCTCTGTAAACGCAGGTATCATCGAGACTGTTATCATAAATTACACAGACAAGAAACACGGAATCCGCAAAAAAAGATCAAAACCATTTACAAACATCCAAGCTGCAGACATTATTGGGATCTTGCAAAGAATCGATGAAAAGGAAAAATAATACAGCTCCCTAAAAGTTTTTGAAATGTACATTCAATTTTAAATGAAGCTGGAATTGACATGGATATCCAAATGCAGCGTCCTTTGCCATTAAATCAAAATTTTCAGAAAAGTATTCGAACCCGTGTTGTGTTTCTTCTCAGCCAGGACCTTTATCGGAATTCATGAGGGACTTTGTGTAATGGAAAGTTGAAAGATTTTTTCTGCACTTGTAGACAAAAGTCTGTGCCCTGATTCCGATAAATGCCCTGCTACGAAATGGAACTGGATTGTACAGATATTTGCCGATGTATCGAGACTGTTACAACGTGTTCAATTTTCAAGACAAATTCGTATGTCACTAATGATGGAACCAACTAGGTTAAAGCGGTATGAAATGGATCTACGAATCGATCCAAATATAAGTTAATGTTCATAACCTTTTTCTTTTTTCCTAGTCTATTACACTGGGCAGTGTGACCACGGCGTTAACCCCTAAAAACTGACGTGATTTCGCGAGTGTTCGTAAAGACTTTGCAACTAAGAAACCATTCATTGAAACTTAGCCCATTATAAGCCTTTTTAGATTTTTGCTTTTTTATTCTTAAAGGCTATTAATAATTTAATGAATTGTTGAGTGAGTGTATAATTTGTATGTAGTCATGTGATGTGAGTTTCTATGTAAAAGAGAGTACAGCGCATATTTTGTAATTTATTTTGTATAGGGTCAATTTTATTTTGAACAGATTCATGATATTCTAAACTAATGTCTAGTGTTAAAAAGGTTGTATTGTGGACTTTAAAACATATGTTACTAGTTGGATGGTATATATGTTTTCAAATTCAAATTTAGCTATGTTTTCTGTTTTGGCGGGAAAAGTGGACAATAAAGCAATAAACGGCTTCGAGCGTACAATCAATGTTTTTTAATGTACGTTTTCAAGGCTTCAAATTTTTTTTATGAACGCAGAAACATAGATGGACTCATTGCTGGATAAACTTTTAGATAATTCTACATATTTCGTCTGAAGAATGAGATTGAAATATTGCGAAAGGTTTAAAATGCATTCGAGGTATATTATGTGTAAAAAAACAGAATATATAAAATTTAATTGTTGGTCTTGCCGTATTGCGTTTATGGATATTAAAAGAAGTGTAAAAAAACAAGTGTGTGCAGTTTTGGCCAGTCGATCAGCTTCCAGCTATTCCTTAATGAGGTTACAAAACTTCCCTTTTTTTTGAAAAAGTTACCCGTTTGCCCATTTTAAAACACTTCTTCCGCTAAAGTGATTTCAGTAAATTTTACACAGTAGTTTAATCAGGGTGTTGAGAACACTTGTTAAAATTTTCAGCTTGTTATACGTTTGTGCAATAACTTCTTATTTGAAGAGCTAGAGCAAAAATTTCGTTACGGCCTAAGAGGCAGATCGTTTCAGAGAGGATGATCAGCAGCTCTACCTAGGCTACACTTACACTCAACTGGGTGCTGGGCATTCCGCCCACCTCTCTGCGTCCGAAAACTATCCTACTGGAGGAGCCTACTGCGTCTGCGCCGCTAGATAATATTGTAAAAACGTATCACCACATTCCTACACTAAAAATAATATCGGCGAGTGAAGTAAAAACTAATCTGACTGTCTAAATTGACTGTTAGTAGCCTAAAGGCATGGCATTTTTACTTTATTTTTTTGTTATATTTTTTAGCTTTTTTTTGATTATTTGCCTAAGTATACAGTGCCAGTTTTAACACCCAACTTCCCAATGTTTTAGGCCTAAGCACCCCTATTTTGTTTTTATTAAATGTTTATTCTAGGCATATTTGTATTTCATTAAATGCTTTTAAAAATTGTGTTGGATATGATATTTCACATTTTTTGCAAGGACTGGACGCTATACCTAGCTAAATTATAGTCTAATTTGATTTGGATTCCTTGTAGGACAATTACCCAAGTCTGATATATTGTAATGTATTCTGAGTTCAAACATTTTCCTGTTCACCACATTTCAGCAAAACATAGACAAGATTTGGAAATGTGTGAGTAGAGACTTTAGTATGGTGAAACAATTTTCAGTCCCTCAAAGAATTAAACAGAATCTAGCCATGAAATTAGGAAAATTAACAAAACTAGTAGACCTAAATTCTCAGTTGCTAAAATTGAATAACAAAAAAGAAAATAATTGAACCGATTTTATCTAATAAGTAAACGGGAGGCCTATAGTTTCACCGTTACACATTTTTGCGACGCATAGGCAATCGCTTTATTCTAAACGCCATTGTTGCTATAGCAAAAAACAATCAAAATTAATCAAAGTAAGTATTTCAACTAACCTACATAAAATTAGATGGAAAAAGTTTGCCCCCCCCCCAACCCCATTACACTAAATAATAACCTCACGGAGAATCAGCTATTCCCAAAAGTAAACCCCACCATATCCAATCAAACAGTCTGGAAAAATCAACGGACTCCGCGTTTCCCAATTATTAGGCACCCCCAGCACAACAGGTAATTATGACCAATAGAGGTCGAATTTACATTACAATCTCACAGGAACAATGTGTTACGATGAGAAACAGAGATGTATGGGGGGGAGGGGGGAATAAAACTAAAATCTTTCATGTAAAGGACACTTTTATCACATGCATCGATCACTTCATTATACATCGTACGACCAACATTCACTTACTGTCAACGCTTTGATTCGATACACCACACACAGGATGATGGGAAAGACGTACAAGGAGTTGGATCCAGAAAATCCTATACCTTCGGACACTATTTACCTGACCATCGTGTAATCCTTTGTAAAATCTATGTCATTATACCTTACTATCTTGTTTAGAGATTGAAAAAATGAATTTTCAAAGTTTTGATTCTGGGTGGGGTGTTGCTTCTGCCTGTGTATGCTGTACAGTTTACAATAAATAAAA
>JAMZAV010002019.1:0-108176 GCA_024449915.1 Sweltsa coloradensis | reverse complement strand
GGAACAAGAACTTTTGTTTGTATTGTCGTTAATCTTTATGCCTGGCACCTCCACTAATGACACAATTTCAAAGCTGAGAAGAAACATGTTTTTGTCTTCTTCGACGATCTGTGCAAGGTTGATTAAGTAGCTTCGCTTTCTGTTTTGGGTAATCGCATACCCGCGCTTGGTTTTGTTTTCCATGATTCCCTCTGCATCTTTTTGGAAGAAGTATAGCAAAATAATTATAATGTTCTTTCAATGGCTTCAAAAGCAAAAGAAGTTCTAATCAGGAACTGATAATAGTTTCAGTTTTCCTATTTTTGAATCTTCGGGTGGTTGGATTGTGCTGTTGTCATCTGTGAGCTATTCCAAGACCTTTTATTTTTATTTTTTTTATTTTTTATTTTTTTTATTATAACCTTATTCATTTCACTCCACCTATCTCTCTCTCTCTCTCTCTCTCTCTCTCTAGAGAATAGGTGATAGTGTTATACTTCTACTCTGTATTAGTCAAATGAATAAAAAATTACTTACTTACTTACTTACTTTTACCTCTTAATTGTGGTTTGATGGTACAGCTCGTGTAGGGAACTCGTCGTTGAAGAGTTGCTGTTGTTTTGTATGACGGCGGGAAAGGGGTTGGGGAGTATTGGACGATACAATGTTAATAAACATGTAGGTCTAATGGAAACGATGTAAATAAATGAAATGAAATTGCTGCCGAACTCATCCACGAGCAAAAGCATTCAAATGGGCTCCGCAGGGAAGAGAATGAATTGAGGAGAGAGATGAGTGCTGGGCCATGTTGTTAGACCACAACTCTTAAGAAGATTAGGAGGGGGGAGCCGGTTGTTCCCAGGGCGAAAGCGTTCAGCCTACTTTTGGGTTGACCGGACCCTTAGACTCGTTTTTTCTTGACATCTGTTAGTGGGGGAGTATGGATAACGTTATAGTTGTCCCGACTTTTTCTTCAGAGGTTATTGTGGCTATGTTTTCATACATGATTTATTTATTTATTTATTTAACGTCTACCCTATTCAGTTATAAAAACTGATTTACAAAGGAGGTCAACTAAGTAAATCTAATTACATAGATGCAGACACAACAATGAACTTTGAAATAGTATGCATTAAATACTCAACAAATTTGATAACAATTAAAAAGGATATTAAATGCAATTTATGAATGAATCGAATATATAAAAAAAGGGGGTGGGGAATGAAAAGAAAAGAAAAAAGAAAAGAAACATACACATACAAGTTACAAGTTACATATAACATACAAGTTACAAAAACCGACGAATCTATTAAAAACATTAAACTTTGAGCTGGTTGTGAACTTTGCATGATGATTGAGTTTCGGTACGTCGGTGTTGGCAATCATCGAGCAAACCCGAGTTGAGAAGTCGGAGTACTTGGTTCGTTCTTCCGATCTGCTTTCTCGCACGTGGCTGCACGGCAAGATTGCGCATTGTGGGAATACGAGAGTTCCACTTCCAATCAAAGTCACTTCTCAGGATTGAAATTAAATGGTAAATCTAAATTTATCTGTGCTTGTTAATACTTACGATTAGATTCAGGCACACACATCATATACACGTGTATTTTATGATCTTAATTTTATTTTTCAAATACCAGTGATTTGCCATAATGCCTCTATCTTTAACCTTTCTGTGTCTGAAGAGTATCAACAAAAATGAAGGAAATTTGATTTGAAAGTTCTGTGTGTAACATCATGAGTAGGCCTACAAGTAGGTTTAACTGTTGTCGAGAGATTTGTTCAAACTCAGTGCGGATTTTGCATTATTATTTGTTCAAATCGGAATATCAAAAAACTTTAAAATGATTGTTGTTAAATAATCCACTACTATTCAGACGTTACATAAGATTTTCTTATGCTAGTATCTGTCTTCACGCTGCCGAACTGAAGTTCTCATCGATAAAAAAAAATGCCGCCGGGTATTTTAAATCTGATCGCTTTTGTCAATGTCTTGATAAACAATTTACATAACATAATTACAAGTTTAAGTCGTAATTTCATAGTCGATCAACGTCTTTTCGTGGGTAATGGTTGATGTAACAACACGTATTGGCCTCTAGCCCCCACCCCCCAACCCCCATCCCATCCCCCACCCCCACCCCAAACCTTTCCGACAGGGTCTGTCTATTTAGTAAGTTATACGCACCAGGATTTACAACGATTTCGAACAATTTTCTTTCACAACTTCATATAAATGCTGTTTGTGCACCCCTCTGTACATATTAAATGTGAAGTGTAATATTGTGAAAAGCTTGACATTGTTTGCAAATATTTAATAAAAATGTTGCCTGCGATGTCGCTTTACAATACCAGTCATTCTGAGTAGAACAGAAACTTAACAGAGCCTTTTAACATTTCGAGCTTACATTGCTGTTTTATTTTAAAAGAGATGAGGAAAACTGTCAACAGTACGGTACTTATAAAGTCAGACACAAGAAAAGCTCTAGGGTCTAGACAACTTGAAAATATTTAAGTAAACGTATTCTTTTAATAGAAAAATATGTTCGTATTCGCTCGAAACTGCCAATCTCGATATCTTGTGCTACCGACAGTGTTGGCTCGGGCGCTAAGCGCTCGACTCTGATTCGGGAGGTCCCGGGTTCGAATCCCGTCGAGACCGGCAATCCTGACTGAAGGTTTTTTCCGAGGTTTTCCTCAGTCGTTAAGGCGAATGCAAGGGATTGAGTCCTCTTAAATAGACCTCGGACATCCCTTCACAATTTCCTATCCGCACATACCTAGTTCACCTGAAGGGGGGCTAATTGCACCCTATAACAGGTTTCCCACGATAAAAATTAAAAAAATTATAAAATTAAATCTTGTGCTGGTATTTCATGCTACGTATTCGTCTTGGGGTCCACACTCCACACGCATCGTATTCCGCAATATAATAATTGTGTTTTTAGTTGGCCACGGTCTAGTTATGAATTGAATTCGTTTTAAAAACTTACAAAACTTTTGAAGCACGCAAAACTATAACTGAAGCATTCAGCGCTGAAGGTTTCGCCAGGAGCAAGAGAGGGTCGAGAAGATTTAGTTCCATCCCCAGCTATGACAAGTATTTATAAACCAGCATGTGTACGGATATCTAAAATAGGGTGTCAAGATACTTAATAACAGATTGTCGAGGAGGAATACACAAAGTCTTATCTAGTATTGAAATCTGTTGGTGGAGATGTCGAGTTGCCTACATAAAATTGGCCATAACAATGAAGGATACCCCCCCCCCCCTCGTACACCAAGGGTCATCAAACACATTCTGCATCCTCCCTCGTCTCTAATCTTTGGCACCATCCTCTTGTTAAAAATAAATGTCAACAATACTCTCATTTGTCATTCGGACGGAGGTCGTGTTTGGATTTTATTGTGAGACGTAAAATACGCACACACACAAAGTCGCTTGTTGACAAAACATTTCTTAATCTTTAATCAAGAATACAAGCTATGCTATATCCCACGCCCATGCGGGAATACGCATTTGTATAGAAACTGAATAGTCTTTTAGATACACAAGTGCGCAGGGCATCGTTGATAAGGTCAGCAGGGATACAGTAAAGACACAGCTTTGCATCACAAATCGCTAGACGCACTTGCTCAGCCATAACATATAATTACATCCTAATAAAACGCCAGTTACTATTCTAAGTCCATGATAATACAACTAGGCTTACTTGATAACGAAGGACATCTGTATGCACCTATCATATCAGATTTTCAATCTTCATCATAGATCAATCAGAAAATGCGTAGTTATTTGGGTGGTTTTTGACCTTTTTGACAGATTCTAAATTCTAGAATTTATTTTTTGTTTATTTTCTAAAAGTGCTATGACAGATGCCTTCATAATTAATTTTTACACAGCAGAAAAAAATAGATGCGACTAAAATTGTCTGAGAAATTAAAAAGCGCGTAAAATGGCAAACCAAGTCAAAACTTTAAAGCGGCGTGCAATATAATATAACGTAAAACGAACATTACAGTTGGCCAAATATAAGCTGGAAGGCCGAAGTTTTTTATTTACCATACCTTTTCATATCTCCCTTTCTTGAGAATTGTTCGCAGTGCAGTAACGCAATGCGTAACTACAAGTAGCTTTGAATGGATCCTGTTGAACTGTTTTGGTATTCAAACAAGCAGACTACACATGGTGTTTATTTAGTCTGAACTAGAATATTTATCAACTCTGTATTTGCATTATTATTATAATGGATGGTTATTTAAATAATTAAATAGCTAATACTGTACTATATTTTCTAAGATGTAAGAAGAAAACATAAGAAATCAGAAATGCTACGTGTAGTGTTTTCTTATCATAGTTCCTTTTTACAGTTTAAAATTTCTGTTTGTACTGACGAACCAGATAATGTATACCTTCTGTAGATTTTAAAATATGCCTAATGACGAAAAGTCATAGTTAGTTATTTATTTAATATTTGCACACGCTTCCTTAGTTTTTTGAAGTTCTAGGCTAGTTCTTGGTACGACGTGACTGTGCACATGGTAATTTGCATCCCGACGTTTGCGTCTAACAACGAATGATCAAAGATGACGGAGCTTTTAACTCGTGCACACAGAACAGATGGGAATCAGTTAGCTATCAAGAACTTGATTAGAACATTGACAGTACTATTAAACCATCTGGGATTTGTCTTTGTGAGAGTTGCGGAGTTGAAGTAGTTCAAACTAGTTTTGCGGAATATCATTAGTATATAGTCGCGGTGCTCGTGGACCCGTGGTCGGTATGGTGAACAAACCAAAAGTGCTTCACTATTTGAATTTCATTTACCTTCTACGTGACACAATTAAAATTTGGTTTCAAATGCAGTCAAACTTTTAGATTAAGACATTGTTGATTACTAAAATGCAATTGATAAAAAAACGAATAACGAATAAATAAACAGTCGAGACAATGAGTGATGAGTGAAGCTATGCGAAGGAATTTAATTACAATAGCTAGCAAAGTAGTATGCTCATAAGCAGACGAAGAAGGTTCGTATTTAAAATTCAATGTGCACGGATAAAACCGAATATCAGAAATAATAAATGACACAAATTCACTGGGGACATGTTTATAAATCTTTCGATAAGGGATGAAGAGAGTATTTAGGTGCTCAGGGGTTATATAAGTTATTTGTTTATAGTTCTTCTTTAATACAAAATTGAAAAATAATGATTTAAAAACATATTTAATTAGTTTTGTTGGATGAGCGAAGCGAAGATACCATTTCACTACACTGGGAAAAAAAATCCGGGATGTTTTTTTTCTTTCTTTTTGTATTTTTGTGTGTCTGTTAACACGATTCCGGCTAAACCGATACTCCAATTGCAATGAAATTTTCTGGAGACCTTTGAAATCTCTGAACTTAGAACTGCACGGTTAAAAAAATCGATCGAAAAATTATTTCTCATTAAAATTGCAATTTTACGATTTTTTTCGATTTTCTTGTTTTTTCCTGTTTGTATTTTTGTGTGTTTGTTAACACGATTCCGGCTAAACCGACACTCCAATTGCGATGAAATTTTCTGGAGGCCTTTAAAATCTTTTAACTTAGAACTGCCACGTTTTTGAGCGCAACCGAAAGAATATTTCTCATGAAAATCGCAATTTTACGATTTTTTTTCGTTTTTACTATTTTTTCTGTTTGTAAACACGATTTCGGCTAAACCAATACTCCAATTGCGATGAAATTTTCTGGAGGCCTTCGAAATCTCAGAACTTAGAACTGCCACGTTTTTGAGCGCAATCTAAAAATTATTTCTCATGAAAATCGCAATTTTACGATTTTTTTTCGATTTCAAAAAATTGTCTTCGATTTATAACACCTACAAGCTTTATTCGATTGTAATGATTTTTTTTACAGAACCCTAATTTTATGAATTAATATATTCGTGTAAAATTTGAGCGTAATCTAAAAATTGATTCTCATGAAAATCGCAATTTTTCGCTTTTTTTCGGTTAAAAAAAAATTCTTCGGTTTATCACCTACATGCTTTATCGATTGTTATGTTTTTTCACAGAACCTTAATTTTATGAATTAATATATTAATGTGAAATTTGAGCGCAATCGAAAAATTATTTCTCATGAAAATCGCAATTTCACGTTTTTTTCGTTTAAAAAAAATACGCTCATCCAACAACGCACCTGAAAAATCGTTTGCGAAGCTTCCTAGTATGTTGAGGAATTATTTCTACTAACTTTTGGTCAAAGGTGTTCCAAAACAATCAGAGGGGGGAAAAGAAGCTCTACTTGTAACAGTATAAATTATATTGGATAGTTGACCGCATTGGGCATAACAAAACGAAAATGATCTCTTAACTAGGAAGCTTCGCAAACTCTTTTTCAGGCGCGTTGTTGGATGAGCGTAATTTTTTAAATACGAAAAAAGCGTAAAAATGCGATTTTCACGAGAAATAATTTTTCGGTTTAGCTCAAATTTCACAGGAATATATTAATTCATAAAATTAAGGTCCTGTGAATAAATAATTACAATCGAATAAAGCATGTTGGTGTTAAAAGTCGAAGAAATTTTTAAAATCGAAAAAAATCGTAAAATTGCAATTTTCATGAGAAATATTTTTTTGATTACGCTCAAATTTCACACGAAAATATTAATACATAAAATAAAGAATCTGAAAAAAAATCATTACAATCGGATAAAACATGACGTAGGTGTTATAAGCCGAAGACATTTTTTTTAAATAGAAAAAAGTCCTAAAATTGCGATTTTCATGAGAAATAATATTTTTTCGATTGCGCTCAAAAACGTGGCAGTTCTAAGTTCAGAGATTTTGAAGGCCTCCACAAAATTTCATCGCAATTGGAGTATTGATTTAGCCGGAATCGTGTTAACAGACACACAAAAATACAAAAAAAAGAAAGAAAGAAAGAAAGAAAAAAAAACATTGTGGATTTTTTTCCCCAGGGTAGTTAAATGGACTATTCGCTTCGCTCGCTACGCTCATCCAAAAAATACCACAGCAATAATATCTCCCTCTGTAATTAAACTGGATGCATAACGCAGAAATAATAAAAATGAAGAAGAAAGGACCCGGCACCTCCACCAACAATGCTATTCTTATGGAGTTTCAACTTTTCTCACTCTACCCGGCACCTCCACCAAACTCCTTTCACAATCTGCTATTTTAATCATTTGTTCATGACAGAATACGGTAAATTTGACTTTTTATGATAAAACTAGGAAAACGCTGCCGCGTTGATGGATGAGCGTAATTTTTAAAAACGAAAAAAGCGTAAAATTGCGATTTTTTTAACAAATAATTTTTCGATTACGCTCAAATTTCAAACGAATATATAAATTCATAAAATTAAAGTTCTGTGAAAAAATCATTACAATCGGATAAAGCATGTAGGTGTTATAAGTCGAAACAATTTATCAAATAAAAAAAATCGTAAAATTGCGATTTTCATGAGAAATAATTTTTCGATTACGCTCAGATTTCACAAGAATATATTAATTCATATAATAAAGGTTCTGTGAAAAAATCATCACAATCGAATAAAGCATGTAGGTGTTATAAGTCGAAGACATTTTTTAAAAATCGAAAAAAAACTAAAATTGCGATTTTTACAAGAAATAATTTTTCGAATGCGCCCAAAAACGTGGCAGTTCTAAGTTCAGAGATTTCAAAGACCTCCATAAAATTTCATCGTAATTGGAGACTGGTTTAGCCGAATCGTGTTAACAGACACACAAAAATACAAAAAAAAGGAAAGACAGAAAAAAAAACATTTCAAGTTTTTTTTCCTCCAGAGTAGTGGAATAGAATCTTCGCTTCGCTCGCTTCGCTCGCTACGCTCGCTACGCTTGTCCAATTATTCACAGATCCTCAGTTCAGCTCTTTAACTCCAGTCACATGCTACCCGCGATTTCCGGTTGACCAACTTTTCATGAATTGTGTGAGGTAAATAGGGATGAGAATAGCGGCAATAAAGTCCCAATTACGAGCATTTCCCGATCACCTACTTGACCGGCACTTCCACGAGACCTCTCGTTACGCTGCACGGTAGGATGGGTTACATGTATCGAGCATCTGCTCGACGCGCTAATTATCTAGAGTATTCGTGCGCTTGATAATCTGACGAGAAGCAGCCAGCATCCAGGTCGGCGCACAGTCTCACTTCAATGTGCGTGTGTTTCTACTTTAGAAACAACCGACGTTTCAAACTGTCGCGTTATGGACCAGCTGTTCTATACGCTCATCACTGAGGTGCTTTAGTAGGAAATGGTCGATCGTTCGTACCAGAGTAGATTGTTCTTCTCTCAGATTGCCTCTGAAATGTTGACCCTCCCGTCTTCCCAAGCCCACACTAAGAAAGTTGGACGCTGTCCATTTGTTGTTTCTATTGCTCTGCCCATGCAATGCCCGAAAAGTAGCCAATAACGAAATACATAACAAAATGTCAATTGATACAAAAACCTTTTCTAGGAAGAATATTTTCTCTTGTGAAATCCACTTTATAAGTTATAAAAGGATACTTCGAGATGACAACAATGCATCATGTTGACATGATTTTATGATCGTTTTATTTAATGTGGGCCTATGATCAACTTATTAAAATGGTCCACCAAATCACCGAGCTGACTTTCTGGCTGGAGATTTAGAGGACCTTGATCGTGTCAGCGGGATCGGTGTTTTAAATTACTTAAAATAACTTAAAAGTATAAAAGAAATACTTTTAATATAACTGCACAAGAAAAACTTTATTGACTCCACCTTGCATGGATACATCCAACAGAAACAAGTGATCTTCCTAACAATAAAACAGATGTTTATATTTCACTGCAGCCTTGATATTTTCTTTACAATACTGAACGATATTTCTGACACCTCCCCTCCGACATTATTATAAAGAACCTTGTATAACTCATTGACAACATGGCTTTGAACCATGTATCTACTTTACTCCAATCATATCTGAGAATTTTCTCGTCTTTGATCCTGGTAAAGGTTTAGTTAACAAGTCTGCCAAGTTCTCATTTGAGCTCACATATTTGAAAACAATATCACCTGACTTAATCATTTCTCTTATGTAGTGATATTTTACATTTATATGTTTACTCCTATCTGATACAGAATTATTTTGTGCTACACTCATAGCTCCTGTGTTATCTGCATTGATTACATTATCTGCAATTCCTTCAACAATGATTTTATCCATACTACCTCAGTCACTGCTTCATACATTGACATGTATTCGGCATGAGTGGTCGATGTGGCTACTCCCGACTGTTTTCTGCTCCTCCAACTTATGGCACCTCCTGCCAAGGTCACCACATACCCACTGATGGATCTTGCATCGGACTTGTCGTTTGCCCAATCTGCGTCTGCATACACCTGGATGGGCTGTCCACTCTTGACATAATTCAGTCCGATATCTTTTGTATGCTGCAAGTAACGCAGCACATGCTTGACATTTGCCCAGTCTTCTGTTGTCGGTTCTTCACAGTACTGGCTCAACCGGCATACAGCGTTTGATATATCTGGTCTGGTACCACCGGCAATGTACAGCATGCATCCAATTGCCTTTCGGTAAAGTGAGCTTTCAAAACGGTTCTCTCTCTGAAGGTTCTGCCCTAACTACGTTTTTAGCTTCGAGTGGGCTTGTAACTCCCCTGCATTCCGACATATTAAACTCACTTAATACACTTTCTATGTCATTTTTCTGATTGATTAAAAGTCTATTTTGATTGGTCTAGTAATTGTTAATGATAACAATACTGATACAGCACCCAGATCTTTCATTTTCATGCACTTAAACAACTCATTTTTCAGTTGTATGATCTGCGCTTTTTCCCCAATTATTATCATATCATCAACGTACACACCTATTATTGTATCTCTCCTCTTGTACACACAAGGATCAGCTACACATTGTTTACAACCCATTGTTGTTAAACAGTCATTTAGGTGGTTATTCCAGTTTCGACCAGATTGTTTGAGACCATAGAGGCTTTTGTTTAGTTTGCAAACAAAATGTTGGGCACTCTTTCCCCCTTCTTCAAAGCAAGGCGGCTGATCCATGTAAACAGGAACTTCCAAAGTACTGTTGAGGTAAGCAGCTATAACATCAACTTGCTCCATTTCCCACTCATTTTCAATAGCTAATGCCATTAGAATACGAAGACTTGTTCTCTTTATTACCGGACTGAAGGTTTCTCCGTAATCTACACCTGCTATCTGTTTAAAGCCTTGTGCGACCAGTCTTGCTTTGAATTTCACGATCTGTCTATTTTGATTCTTCTTGACAGCAAATACCCATCTACAGCCTACAATATTTGCTTCCTTGGGTCTCTTCACTACTTCCCAAGTCTGCTTCTCGTACATGTTTTGGATTTCTTCATCCATGGCGGTCTGCCATTCCTGAGCATGCTTGCCATTACGAGCTGCGACTGCGTTTCTTGGAATTATGACTTCTTCTTCCTGCATTTAGCTACTTTGCAGAAGGATAATTTCTTATTTCTTTGATTCTCGCTGATCAGCGTGGCTCTGTTTGTTGTAGCTCCTCTTCTAGTAATAGTCGGAATTCGTCTTGAGGATGTTCAATTTCGTCTTCTTCTTCAAGAAATCGCTCTTTCTCTCCTGGCTCTTCTATCTCCGATTCCTGTCGTATCTCCTCCCCTAGCTCCACTATCTCCTCTTCCTGTTGTATCTCCTCCCTTGGCTCCTCAATCTCCTCCACTTGTATGATTTCTTCCTCCTCATCAAAAATCAAACTTTTTACTTGGATTGGAGCTTCACTACTTGGGTTAACAGTTGACTCAAGTTTACCTATAGTCTTGTATGGAAAGATAGTCTCCCTGAAGCTAACATCACGACTAACAATCACCTTTCTATCTTTTATGCTCCACAAACGATAGCCTTTCACTCCAACAGGATATCCCAGTAGGATGCATTCCTCAGCTCTGGATCCAAGTTTTCCTCCATCCCTTGTTGCTACCCATGATTGGCACCCGAAAACTCGCAAGTATTGCAAATCTTTCTTCTCTAGATCCCTGCCATTCCAAAGTTCGAGCGGAGTTCGATTCTTTACTGCTGCTGATGGACAGAGATTTCTTATGATGGTTGCAGTAGTCAAGGCCTCTGCCCAAAACTTCTTAGGTAGCCCTGATTGAATTAGCATACACCTAATCACGTTCATGAGAGTCTGGTTCTGTCTTTCAGCAATTCCATTTTGCTCTGGTGATCTCGGTACTGAACATCTATGTAGGATGCCAGATTTCTCCAAATGTGCCTTTAATTCTTTCGATGTATACTCTCCTCCGTTGTCTGACTGAAATTCTTTGATTTTTCTTCCATGTATGAGCTCAACTCGTCCTTGGTATTTCATAAATTCACCCAGCACGTCACTTTTCTTTGCTATTGGCACAGCTGTCACATAATTTGAGAAGTTGTCAATGAAGGTCACAAAATACTTTTTGCCTCCTATTGATTCCGTAAGATGGGCCCCACTACATCAGAGTGTATTCTGTCTAAAGGTGCTTCAGTGTTCCTCCCTTCTCCATCTGGGAACTTGCGGCGCCTCATCTTTCCCTGAATACAAACTTCACAATCGATTGGCTTCTCTTCTTTATTTTAACTTCTTCTGATAATGGTTCGATCTTGCCGAGAGCTTCGCCGTGTAGATGGCCCAATCTGTCATGCCAGATACCTACGGTTACTCTTGACGCCTTTCTCAGTTCCTTGTTATAAACTGACTTTAGTGATGCGGTACATTCTCCTCCTTCAGTGGTTACATAATACAGTTTGCCGATTCTCAAAGCTCGAAGTATCTCTTTCTCTCCCTGTAACACACTTGACACTCCATTGTAGGCAGTTATTCTGAATCCTTTCTCTTCTAAAGTTCCTTGGGAAATCAGGTTGTCATGTAACTCTGGTACATATAGAACATTTTTAAATTCGAGATCCCAACCTCCACATTCACCTGAAATGTGCAACAGTACTGATCCCTTACCTTCAATTTTCAAGGGTGTACCATTACCTATCGCTACTTCTCCAGACATGGGAACGATATTCCTAATCAAATCTCTGCGTGGGGTCATATGATCAGAGGCTCCGGAATCAAACAACCACACTCCTTCACTTTGGTTTGTTCTACTGCTCTGGGCTGTCAGTGCCATGTACTCCCTTGTAGCAACTGAAGCCGATGCCTTCTTTGAGGTTCCTGCCTCTCCTTTCTCCAATTCACTTAAAACCTTAGGGCAATTTTTAGCAATATGACCTTTGCCTCCACATGCATAACACCAAAAACTTCGATAGTTTCCTTTATTAGGCCTACTGCCACTGGTGTTGTTCTGGTACGAATCCTCTGAATTTTCTCTCTTAGGGTACTTCTTCTTGGTGAAATCTCTTGCAGTTCTCTCTTTAGTTACTCGAAGGGCTTTGTGTTCTTCTTCGTGATCTACATTGTCTCTCTTCATTCTTTTCTCTTCCAAGAGCAATTTGGCCTTGACATATTTCGTAGTTAAAACACTCTCTTCGTGCTCCAGGCTTCTAATAAGACCTCCGTATCTATCACGTGGCAAACCCAGCAAGTAAAAAGATGACAATTGCCTGTCTGTGAAGGTTAGACCAGACTTCTTGATTTTTCTGTTTAAATCATTTATTCTACCTATGTAATCATGCATGCTAACTGTGTCTGTTTTCTTTGCAAGGACTAATTCCTCTAGAAACATTGTTTGATGCAGTAGCCCATAGCTTGTACATACCTCTTCTAATGTATCCCAGGCTTCCTTGGCTGTTTCACACTCTGCGATGTCGTCGAGATGTGCATCATTAACAGTAGTTAACATGATAGCCAACGCTGCATGGTCTAGTTGAGTCCTTCTTCGCGTCTCAATCGCTGTTTCATTTCCACCAACTTCTTCAGATTCAAACCCTGTTATTGCCTCCCAGCAACCTCCCTTCATGCATAGTCCTTTCACCCTAATTGCCCACGAGTGGTAATTATCTCCATCAAGCTTAGTACAACGGGTCTCCTCACTGCCTGTTGTCGTCATCTTGATTAGGTCCTAGGACCTAACCGAATAGTGTTCTTTGCCGTTCTTGGTCTCATTACTTGGTCTTGTTCTTATTCTTGGTCTGATTCCTGGTCTTGTTACTAGATTGCTTCATGCATTTTATCTTTTATTTATTTATGCAATCTATCGGACATATCGTAAACAGCCGCCATGTTCTAGTACTAAGAACAAGATCAGCGGTCTGATTCTGTAAGATCGTTATGGAAGATAACGATCGTTATCCGGCACTTTAGCGACAATTTTGCGTATCGACTGATTCTGTAAAAATGATATAACGATATCGTTACGGTAGCGATCGCTATGATAACGAGAATGAAAAAGGTGTCGCTATGCTATCCACTGCCCCCTATGGCGGCCGTAGCGACTACCTTACAGAATCAGGTCGATAACGATAATTTATAACGATTGATATTTCATTCATAGCGACTATTTTTACAGAATCGCACTGCTGGTGTCCTTTTCCGATTCTTGTTCTCATTCCCAGATTTCGGCGAGTCTCGATCGTGCGCTCGACTTATTCGGATGCTACTAGCTACGTCATGGATATCATGACGCCTAACGGTGACGTAAAACGAGAATAAGACCAGGGAATGAACGCGTTTGGCACTATTCGGTTAGGTCCCTAGTATAGCCTACACACTAGACTTACCAGCTCACGTTCTGGGCCCCATAACCTGTCAGCGGGATCGGTGTTTTAAATTACTTAAAATAACTTAAAAGTATAAAAGAAAAACTTTATTGACTCCACCTTGCATGGATACATCCAACAGAAACAAGTGATCTTCCTAACAATAAAACAGATGTTTATATTTCACTGCAGCCTTGATATTTTCTTTACAATACTGAACGATATTTCTGACAGATCGTGCACTATTGTATTTGTATGAGCTACCTCTACGGCTGAAAACGTAAAACACAGTTTACATACTTAATAGCAAATTAGACATGCAGTTTGTACTAACAAATCATTAGCAATAGTATATCTAGCTCCTTTTTGATCAGATGTGTAACAGTGACGATCCAGGGGAATTCGCAACTCTTCGCTTGCTCGTTCAATAATTTTTTTACAGTGTTCCAAGTTCTCTTTACAAATGACTAATGAGGTTGGATGACAATTGTGTTTTTTGCATAACATTCACGACCGCAATAAAATGACATTTCATTTTGAGTCCTCACACCTACGGCGCCGTCGCTATTATACGTCAGAACGCCTGTTCATGTTAAAATATCGCGGGGTTATGTTTGTTGTGTTTTTACAATAATAAATAAATAAATAAATAAATAAATAAATAAATAAATAAATAAATAAATAAATAAATAAATAATAATAAATAAATAAATAAATAAATAAATAAATAAATAAATAAATAAATAAATAAATAAATAAATAAAATAAATTGTATTTAGAGTCTACCCACTCAGTTATATAACTGATTTTCAGTGGGGGACAGTAAATCAAAGCGACCAAGCCAACCCTGTAGGCCCCGACGCAATCGACGAGTGAGCGATAACCAACCAAAGATCGATATTTTTAATAGGAAATATATAGCAATCAGTGGTATGGACAGTGCGAACACCCGCGGATCAACGCCAGAATCAACAAGGCCGATTCAGAACAACTCTGAATTTATTATGTGCTTCGTTGCTAGGACGGCTCCAAAGCCACCGTTTTCATCTCCTCAAAACAAGAACTGATGGACTGAAGTCCAAATCAGAAGTTAAAAAACTTCTGATCTGGGCGGGAATCGAACCCTGGACCTTCTGCATTGGAAGCAGATACGCTAACCACAAGACCAACGAGCCACACATGGTAACACATTGGATGCATTAGAGCATTGTGTAGAAATAATTTGATTTTATCTTGATATCAAAAAAGAAAAGTTTCAAAGTGGTTCAAAAAGTTTATTGTTATAAGATGAAAACAAATATCAGGGAATTGGTAGGAAATTTAAAAGCTACAAGTCCTGAAACATTTGGTTAAATATTTATTAACGATTGTTTATTGGTAGTCGATTGTTTAAGACATTGACAATTATATAACTACAAGACTATTGTAACCGATTTCTCAAACATCGTTGCATTGGTTAAAACACTTACACGTCCAATTGCTTGTCGCCTATACAAAATAATGAACTCGGTACATGGACTTAAACGACGTACGCTATTAAACCCGCCTTAAAATCTCAATTAAAATGTCAAATAAATATCGATTTCTGTCATATTTCATCTTCAATTGCAGGAGGTAACAAAATACCTAATGAAATGGCTCCCAAACTTCCCGACAATTTCCCGTCGCCGGGTTTGAGCGAGGAAAGCGAATATACCAATGTCTTCGCAGGCTTAATCGATCTCCAAGGAGCTTTTATTATTACAATCAATCTCAAGCTAATTGCTTGTCATTTGTTCGTAAGTTCCATTGGCGTCCTTGGGGACGCTGGGTGGTTGATTTGCTGCTCACCATAGACGCTAGACCGCTATGCTTATACGTCGTCTTCATTAGGGATGCACGGTTTAATTGTGATAAAATACTTTTATTTAGTGGCAGCAAAGATTTAGTGATCTTTGATGACACTGGACGGTTTTGGTTCTGAAAACATTTCAGATTCAAAGAAACTCGTACCCGAATTCCAGGAAAAGAAATATTGGGCGGTGGTATTCCGAGACTTCCAACCATGGTGATTCATGCTTCATTCATAATATAAATTTAAAAAATGCAGCTACAAAAGCATTAAAAATAAAATAAAATGTAAACATATCAATTTATAAAAAGTTAGTAATGTGCTCTAAATTACTTTGCGAAAAACAACGAGCAGACCAAAATTGTAAAACGTCCGGCCTTTAGCCCCAACATCAATAAGGTTGGTCATCCAAAAGATTCCAGGATTCAATCCATTTAAAACTGAAATGTAATTACCGTTTTCTCATGTTTTATTGGGGATGAGTAGAATATTAATGTATGTTAGTTAATGAAGCTTATAAGCTTTGATCTGTTTAAACAACAAACGTACATAAAATACAACAATACGAGGCAGAATTGTGAAGCACGTCTTATTTAAACCCATACATAAACCCAGGATGTGGGTTGGGTATTAACGAAGCTACTTCCAACAAGCAAAGAGGTGAATAACTTAAGTAGCTGTTTTAATTAGACAACATGTGGCTTATTTGAAGTAGAGTGCTCTGCAAGGGAGTTATAATGCAAAACATTCATGGTTAACAGAGTACGCCGTGAGTTTTTAGTCAGTATATCTTCGAGATTACTTTATACCCTTTTAATTTCCATATGACTCACATATTTTCTGGGGCAAAGTTATTTAGTAACCGTGGTTAATTATATCTTATGGCTATGTTTTTGCATTTTCTAAAGACATACATACATGCATACATGCTTTACCCAACGCGGTTTGGAAGCAAAGCAAAGAAATCATCACAACATAACACGACAAAGCTTTGAAGCTGGGTTGCTTCTGTTTTGTATTATATAAGACAGTGCGGTCTAGTTTAAACGGGCAAGAATCTCAGCATTGTTACTTCAGTTTAATTGTACTGACTACTTGCTGTCTCTCACCACGTAAACTGAAGGTCTACCACACGAACTAATCTGATTTGAAATAGTTGAGAAGTTTGCATTTGCAAATTAAGGTTACTCATTAGTATGACTGATCTGTGTTTATAAGAACTGCAGTGCACACAACTCCGAAAAAGCAGTCGACTAGCATACTGTACACATAGTGACGGTCGCTGATTGGACGAGTGTCCATTGCAATGCGCAGTAAACCTGAATCTGCTGGGAAATACTCCGGCAGTTAAATCGTCCATAAAATCACGTTATTAGGTTGGTAAGTCCCCTTCCCTTTCCCTTCGCGATAATCGGAGTATATTAATTAATGATGGTGCTGCGACCAAGCTCGTGCTTAGCTCGGGGGGGGGGGGGGGCGTTTAATCCGTTTCCCGCACTGAGTATCGACTTTTTTTCAATTTAGATAAAGGCATTTGGATTGGAAAAGTTGTTAAACGGGTGCTGAGAAGAACTTTAGGGTTTCGGTGCAGCAGACACTTTGGTTAGCTTTTCTATTTTTTTTTATTGTGTTTTTTTAACGTTCGTTCACTATAGATTGCTACCCTGAAACTGAAGCGTTCAAACACTGAGCTCTTCAGCTTACGTCGGCTTAGATTAATGTCAAATTGCTGCAGAATTCGCCTGGAGAGGTACCCTGTAGTTGTAACTGTGATTTTGACAAGGTGGCATTCCCAATTAAATTTGACGAAATGTTTAATTTTTATTATTGTTTTCCCCCGATTTAAGAATTTTCCTCTTATCTGCGAAGGTTGCAATTCAGTTGTGTTTAACACACGTGGATGGATCGTTAAAAATCATATAATGTCGTTTAAGGGAAATTGGAATGCCGACTTGGGAATTGGAATGAATATATCACGTATGAGTTTGTGGAGCACATATGATTTGTTTGCGATAAACGTGAAAACTAATCAGTGAAAGACGGATATGTATAACATCTTCATTTATCCCCAAGCGAGAATCGATACCTCAATTCCAAATTTGGGAATCATTTCATCCAACATAGTGTGTATTTAATACTAGGAAACGCTCAGTTGGACGCGTTGATAAGCGAGCACGTGCTATAGCTTTGCACCCACATTGCCCTTTTTTAAATTTTAAAATCTGCGACGTTCGCTGTCCACAGGGCCATGTTTCCAATATTATTTATTATTGCCAAGGTATTTGGGTAAACCCGTGTGTAAACCTTTACTTTGTGGATAAAATCCACCGCCATCTAGAGGACCTTGACTCCTTGGGAAAACTATTCAAACTCTTTGTTGACAATAATAGACTGCTTCCTCGAAAGTATTTTGATTACTTCTAGGTGGCAGTGCATTAGAAACTTCGCGCGTCTTTTCGTTGCCATGGCAACGTTACTTTTGTTTTTATGCAATTTCCATCTACACTACTTATCGGATCAAAATAAAAATTAACATATTCGTGACCGGACGGACATTCTAAATGATTTGGCTATCTCAGATTTTGTCGCCGTTTAGTTTGAAAAAAAAACTTTCGATTAACTTTAATGTAACTTTTTAACTTTTTGAACGATTTTGCCACAAAACAAATGGCATTCAATCGAGAACAAAGCTTGCGGATGGTGAAAATTTCAACTCGATCCGAGCCTCCGTTCGAACGTTATGGCGAGACATAAAAAAAAAACAAAAAAAAAACAAACAAACAAACAAAAAACAAAAACAAAACCAGTGACTAATTTTTCCGGCAGAGTCAAATGGAAACGCTCGCTTCGCTCGCTTAATAATCTCAATTTTTACTTATAGTGCAAGACTAATCGAATTACACATCATATTGTTTTTTTTTTATCTCCATGAAGTTAACTCAAACAAAATATCACACGCGGTATGTCATTTAACTGCGATTGTATTTATGCAAATGAAGTTTGTATTACATGAATCAGTTATATTGTTGTAGTTTTGTAGCCTAATAACTGAAAGCAAATACCGTACTTGTAATAATACACATTTATTTGGTATCTGCAGCAAAGTTGTTGCCTTTATGACACAGAATAATAAAGAAATTAAATTAAAATTGGAATAGAAAAACAATAAAAACATTAAATATAAATTAAATCGTTTCTAAAGGTACGTATTGACCATCACAGTACACATTTAACTACGTCGTCTGAACGATTTAGCTTTAGAATGATTAAAATATGGTCTTCATTTCTAGATTTGGTTATTAGGAAACAGTCATGCCGTTTGTCTGTTATAGGTGTAATTGATAATTTAATGCAATCAAACGAGACAAGTTTTCCGCGTTCGCTTGCCAGGATTGTCTTTAATACGGCGCGAGTTGTTGGTCTGCCATATAAGAGTTTCCAGTGGACGACCCGTATCTTGCCCCGATAACCACCACCCCAGCACTTGTGCTCGGATTAAGTCTGTTAAAACCGATACTAGCATCTTGTTCCCGGGGTTAACAAGGCATGACCCAAACACTTAACTGGCACTGGATCTGGGTCAATTGCAGCTAGCATCTATGCACTCATCCGTAACTATCGGTCTTGTACTGCACGGTGAACCACTCGCGCGGTTGCATCACATGAACGCTGTGTGTTTTGTTTGGTGTTATCTTCTTCGTAAGCTTCGGGAAGACAAGTTAACTGGTCACTGAGCTGTCGGTTAGCGCAATGTTATAGCCGAGCATCTAGACGGTAAACTATTGTTGTACAGGTCTAGTACATAGAAACAAAATCAATTTGTTAATTATATTTTTAAAAGCAGACCACGGCGACAAACTTTATACATTTCTCATTCGAAGTCATTTGTTTATAATATACATCAAACACATTTCATTATTATTAAAGTAAATAACTTTTACTTTAATAAAATTAAGTAAAAATAAATAAATACTAAAGTACTTTAGTATAGTAGGTCTAGATGACGCATGAGCGCTGCTGTACCTATTGCTAATTTGGCGGACGGACAACGGCCATTTTGATGGCATTCAAACTCAATCGCCTAGAGGATAGCCTAGGCCTAGGCTGACTTAACGTTGCTTTATTTAGGTAGTTAATAAGATCCATGTTCTCTAGGCTGACTCGGCTGGCTGAAAACAGACCACCGCCGTCTGGATGTATGTAAAGGTACAAATTTGTTGTACCTTTACATACATCCAGACGGCGGCTCAGCTGACCGATGCCACCAAAATGGCCGCCGATCCCGTATGCAATTAGCCACTGCCTCCTAGATGTTCGTCGAGGAGCCACGACGAACATCTAGGAGGCAGTGCAATTAGCAATAAGTTTCTGCGAACGGCCGCTATGGAGTGCTAAGGCCTTAGCTATCACTATCATCTCTATCATTTTCTTTTGTTTTATAAATCAATATAATCATGAAACACTCAACGAACTAATTTTCAATTTTATAACTTTCTATATCCGTCCTCTGTGCGCCTGCGTGTCACATCTTTACCAAACATTACAACCGATTGACATGGGTGTGTTATTAGCATTGCTATACTTCAGTTCTCCTCACGCAGCATACAAATATACCCTCCACCCTCAAGTTACTAAATATATCTGCCAGTCAACTGTTTATAATAAGTATTATTATTTTGGAACTATAGGGCTTACACGTTCTGTATCCACAACATTATTTACCAAATTTACCAAAACTTCTAATATTTTAAAAGAAGTAATATTTAATATTGAAAACAACATGGTGTATACCTGAAAGAATAAAATGGAAACTCGAGGCTCCTGGCGTTCCTCTTCTATAATTCGGAAAGTTCAACAGATATATTCCCGCTATAAGAAATCTAATTTATGTAATTTTAAAAGTTTTACTCAGTCTAAAAGGTAACATTAGAAATTATCTCCCAACCATTATGTAGTTGAGTTATTCTTTAAAGTTTCCAGGTTTTCCCCGGAAAGGTCCTACTATTATAGCATGTTTGCTGAAGAATATTATTCCTTATCAGGAAACACTATGGTGAAATGTGGATTGAAACGATTTATGATTTTGTGTCTGTATGGTTGTAATTAATTATTGTATATCTTCAGAATGAATTAACGTCTTTCTTCTCAATAACTATAAACTGCTCCTATGGTCCCGAGATTATGGTTATAAAGAATGATCTTTCACTCGGATGTTCTCGTGTGGTGTTTCTAATGGACATTAGGACATTACATTGGCTAATGTGTAGTACATTTAGCGCTGCTACATGGATAGTAGTTTCCTGCCTGGAGTGCTAGTGGACGCTGGACGGGCGACTTCACTAGCAGATTCTTCTGTGTGGGATGGAATAGAATACATTCCTGCAATTTTTGTCAGCCGTTCGTTTTCAGATCCCAATTGTGTCCGTTCCTCCTACTAAATCGACTCACTTTATCTTCGCTCTAGAAAGAATTCCAGACTTTCGTTTTCGACAATTCGTCTGTAGGGAAAGAAACAAAGAACATTACATCACTTTCCGTATAAACTAGAAAATAACGTCTTGAAGACACATTATACAGCAGTGTAATCTCTATAATAAATGTAAACTTAATTTGACGTTAATATCATTATAGAAGTGGATTTAATTTCACTATTAGCCTACTACTGCTTACAATAAATTCAGCCGTTAGCATTTACAATTTGATAGGTTGTAAAATGTTGTTAATATTTCTTGGTGCAATATTTTTTTTATAGATATTTATTGTTTTACGGTTGGCAGTCGACAAGTGTGTTTGGAGCTATGTGAATTCCTAGAGAAACGTCGGTAATAAAATATTATTTAATTATTGAATCACACGCAGTTTGACCTCAAAACATATATTTTCATTCATTCATATCATATATACATATATATTGCTTTCTCTTGGTTTTAATCTAGTCGGTAGGTTTCGTTCTTAGGAGCAGTAACTCGAAACAAGTGGGTGGACACATGTATATAGTCTGATAAGATGATGTATGTTTATACACACGAGGTGTGTTTGAAGAAACTTCTTTAACTCAAGAAGAATTAGGTCAAGACTGCGTTGTTGTTTTTGAAAATTAATTACTTCTGCCGGAAATATATATCTAAACTTTACTTTCAGTTTATGAAGGAAGGTTCAAACTTTATTTCCCTCCTAATAGAGCTTGACTGCTACAAAAAGCAAGTGAACAGTCACCAACAAATTGATTTAAACGAAATCAATACTATCGCAAATTGAACGTTATTGGAATCTTGCCGAGTAAAAAGATCTTGCATTTATTGGATTTGTTCGGAACTTAGATAAGCCTAACCTCTAACAGTCTATTAGCAATGCGGACGCTCCTTAACTAAGTTTGAAATATGACTCGAGTTTTAACTTGAAAGATTTATCTTCAATTTAATGCTACCAAAAAGGAACAGTATTTGCTGAGTTTAAGATAAAATACATTCAAGCTTATACTAACTGGTTTGAGAATTTCATTTCGAAGTTTTGTACAGAGTGATGGAAAAACATGACATGAACTTGACAAGTTACTGTCACTAAGTAACCCACGGTTCTACTTTATCTGGAGGTGCTAGAAGGGGGTGGGGGTAATTCAACAAGGCATTTAAGATGAACGATTTACCATGTAATCCTGCTTCGTAATCAACAAACTAGGTAATTGAATCAAACATTTATGAAGGCTTCATTTAGGGTAGGGTACATCAACTTGGTTACCTAATGGCTTTATTGGTACTGTATTGGAGACCAAGGTGAAGTTTCTGTGTTCGAATTTCAATTGAGGCAAATGGTATTTAAATTTACGTTACATAATTCACATCACAAATATGGAGTATTGGGATTTCTTTACTCGATTGAAGTTTTTCTTATTTTTGTAATTTCTCTTTAATATTAACATTAGTTCTTAAATTGTAAAAGTACAATATTTGAAAATGTATCCTCTGATATATTGTGACTATTTTTGAATTTTACATTACATTTATATGTTAGAACATGAATAATCAGCAGCTGCAGTCTTACCATAACGTTAAGACATTAAATTTTAGTTATAGTTATATTTAATATTTTTATTTAGTTAATTAATTTGATTTCAATGTTGAAACTTTAAGGTCTCTGAATGACTTAAGGGTATTCAACTGAAGCAGAAGACAAAGTCTTTACTAAAGTCTACAAGAGTAATATCTTACTTCGTTTCCTTTCTTTCTTGTGACGATCGCTATGCCATTATCGGAAGTAACTGCTCATGGTTTCAGTTTTTAGTGATCTTACTTTTGCTATGCAATATGTAACTACGGACGGAGCCTTGACGTCTGCTGGCAGCTTGATGTATATTCAACAATTACTCGAGCTTCTTCTACGGGATAAACTCGTCTTTATTAGGTAGCAGGCTTGTGACGCGTGAGTGATCTATATCCCCGCCATGTGCATCCTTGTATTCACGGAGTAGGGCCTAGACAAACACGCATTACTAGCCCAGTAGACACTTTTTATTGAACTATCCTCGTTTTGTAACGTCTTCATTGTGTTATGATCGATGCACCATAAATTTAATTTTATGTTGGTTACTGAGAAATATTATGTTTTTACTTTTTTGTAAAATCTTTTTTCCCCATACACCAATAAAAATCACGAATACGTCTTATTTTGTTTGAAAGGGGAGAGTAAGTAGAATAGCAACACAGATGACTGGTACAATAACTCATCCTAATCACTTAATCAACTAATTCTAAGACACCCTCAGGCAAAAGATTTGTAACTTCTGATGGACTGAAATCCACCAGTTATGGTTTAAGAATGTGTAAACGGTGACTATGGATCCGTCCTAGCAACGAAGCGCTTACTAATTTCTAAATATTGTTCCAAATTTGATTCTGGCGTTTCCCACGCGTGGAATCGTGACCAACAGATATGGTCGGTGTTTCGTATTGTTCGTTTGTTCGTTGATGGCGTCAGCGCCGAACAGGTTTGTTTGGTTCACTTTAAAATTAAAGTTTTTTTTGGGTGAGACTCTAAATACGAATGCATTAGTAATTATATCAGAGAAGTGCGTGAGACTCGCATTCAGGTGATCGTTGGTTTGATTCCTGCCACCGGCAATCCCGCCTTAAAGTTTTTAAAAGGTTTATCAGTCGTTAATACGGGATCGTGTCCTCTTAAACATTTCTTAATAAATAATGGAAATAAATTAACATTACGCAAACATAAAGGCAATTAACCGTAACTAAAATAACGTACCTTATAATATATCCTCTATGGCAGACATCACTTCGAAAAAGAAATTGTACACGTATACAGCTCTTAGCACTAAGCTGGCTTGGCGCATGTGCACAAGAGCAAACTGAAGCAGCTTCGCCCGTTTAAACTTTTTACTTTAATCACTTTGCCAGCGGATAAAAACCCTTTCCTACACAAAAACTTGCAGGAGAAGATTTAGCTTGGTAAAATAGGGGTTTTGATACCTACCAAGCGTGTTAAGAAGTCGGTGTTAAGTCTCGGAAATGTTTTCACCAATTTGTAGATTATCCGATTTGAAACTTTAAAAGTTCTCATAAGTTTAATGAGGTCAACAGCTGTACGACATTCTGCGTTGTTGTTAGCCACTTTCTCTGGTTAATATAATTTATAAAAAATATCACATTATTTATTTCTATCACAGTGATTAATGTTTATAATATATATATAAAAACAAGGATCTTGGGTAAAACCGCGTCGAAAATAAGATGAACCAGGGCAGAACCTGGGCGTCCACCGACGTTTCGTCTGTACTACGTCAGACATTTTCAAGGTTGACTGTGACTCTACGGAGGTTGGAGTCACAGTGATTGGCAAGCACGCAGCGCCCGCCTTATATAGCCTCGGCTGAAGGTGCGGGGCGGCGAGGTTATATAGAACATTCAGTTCACCATGGAAGTAGAATCCAACGACTCACTTGCTTTTCTCGATGTCTTGATAATAAAGAATGTTGATGGCAGTTTGGGACACACAGTCTATAGAAAAACCCACCCACTCCAACCGGTATCTGAATGCTGCTTCCCACCACCGTCCTTCACAGTTATTTTCAGTGGTTAACACTCTGGTCGAACCTTACTGACAAATCTCACTCAAGAGAGGAATTTGACAAGCTCCGTGAAGCTCTCTCACTAAATGGTTACTTGGACCGAGACATAACCAGAGCGTTTAAACGTGAACTGAAGAAATCTGAGGATGATACTGAGGACAAGGAGAAACCACGGTCTAAAGCTTTTCTTCCATATGTCAAGGGTACCACAGACGTCATAGGTAGAATCCTCAATCGTAAGAACATCGAAACCATTTTCTCCACTGACAGAAAAATCAGCTCCTTTTTGAGAAGTGCTAAGGACTCTGTTCATCTGGAAGAAAGAGGGGTTTATGAGGTTCCCTGTGGCGACTGCGATCAAACGTTCATAGGCCAAACAGGCAGACGCATAGCAGTGAGGATAAATGAACACTCTAATGCTGTGAAAGCAGGTGACAAGAAATCAGCCCTGGCTCAACATGCTAAAGCTTACTCGCATGTGATAGATTTTGACAAAACAAAAACTATTTGTCCTGTACAACAGCTTAAGCCACGTATTATCCGTGAATCTGTAGAAATTGAGAAACGGCCGAATAACATGAACAAAAGAGATGATAGCCAGAGCCTCCCTCTTGCTTGGAAACCTGCACTCATGCCTCGAAATGTAGTCCGTAGACCTATTCAGCCAAATCCCTCAGAGGTGGTGCAAATTTCAGATTCCATAATTCTAAGCACGAATAACATTTCAAAAGACAACCAATCAGGCCCTATGACAAGAAGCCGGACTAAAAAGGTTTCACTACAGAAAGCTGTGCTATTTTGTTTCTCAATTGCCACCATCCGTATATATTTTTTCGATATGACATCGCCGCCCCGCACCTATTTTCTATATAACCTCGCCGCCCCGCACCTTCAGCCGAGGCTATATAAGGCGGGCGCTGCGTGCTTGCCAACCACTGTGACTCCAACCTCCGTAGAGTCACAGTCAACCTTGAAAATGTCTGACGTAGTACAGACGAAACGTCGGTGGACGCCCAGGTTCTGCCCTGGTTCATCTTATTTTCGACGCGGTTTTACCCAAGATCCTTGTTTTTATCCTATGACGGGCCGCGAAAACCTACAACAATCCATATATATATATTTACATATATATTACTGTATGCATGTCAGGGTGCGAATTGACGGTTTGGCTAAGGGGGGGGGGGGGTAGATGGCCAAGTATAGTATCTGTGTGGGCTGATGTAAGGGGTCTGCAGCGAAGCCCCAGCCGGAGGCAATTTTTTTTTTGGGTATTATTGCCTTCGAGATGGCCTTAGAAGCGATATGAGGAAAAAATTTGGGGGTTTAATTGCCTTCGATATGGCATTAGATGCTATCTGAGGTATTATTTAAAAGGGGGGGGGAATATGGAAATTGGTGCATTATTTTTTAACATTACGATAAAGTCATTTGGTATAGAGGAGATGGATATCCAAGTAAGGGATTTAGCCACCCCCGGCGGGGGATCCTTTCAGTAAAACGAGCCAGGTATGAAATTACCAGAGGGGGAAACCCCCCACCCCCCCCCGTCAATTCGCACCGATGTATGTAGAAAAAAAAAAGTAATTGTGTAGAATTTTTCTAAAAACTGAGCCCACAAACGAGAAGACGCGTATTTTTTACACATTTGATTTCATTTTAAAAAAATTTCTCAAATCAAAGTCGATAAATAGTTTTGTATGCGAATCTTTTTTTTTTAAAGTCCCGTGGGTTTTCCCCTTTGTTTTGGCGTGGTTGTAGAGTGCATTTTAGTGGGTTTTGTATCATCATTTGACAAATCATTGTAAAATTTAAATCTAATCATACTCGTATTTGCATTCCATTTATAATATAGGGACATGCGACTTACTATGGATGTATACGTATTTTATTTCCCTCGGTTTCGAGTGCACAGCATGTTTGGCGTTTTTGCTTGTTTGTATGAACATATTCAGTTTTTACCCCACTTTTTGTTCCCCCGGATCCAAAACACAGATTAGTACATTACGTGCTAAGGTTAAAAAGCAAATTTAAAATTGAATTTAATTTTAAAAAATTTAAAACCCTTATATTATTATTTTATGTAATCGTGAACCGTTTTATTCAAACCTATTTTTGAGTAAATTTCTCATGTAAGTTTGTTGTCGAAATCATGATTTGTTTCTCGTAAGGTGTACTCGTGCAGCAGACAAATGCTTCGTCTGAGTCAAATATGTAATTTGAAATGAAGAAGGGGTTCCTTGTTTCACTTTTGGCAATCATGATTGGCCTTGTAAGGGTATTTGCAGATTCGCAGACACATTTTGTCTAGAAATTATAGATGAAAGTTTATAAGAAGAAGGTTTTTTACCTTGCTTCACGTTGTTGGCAATCATGATTTGCTTCTCGTAAGGTGTACTTGCATGATTCAGCAGACATATGCTTCGTCATGAGTCAAATTATCGAGTAAGTTTCAAGAGAAGGGTTTTCCCTTTGGTTCACGTTGTTGGAAAATTGATTTGTTCTCGTGGGTGTACTTGCAGATTCAGCGAATTCATGACATTACGTGCAGGTACAAAGAAAATGTACTTGAATTTCAAGTTTAAAAAAATTACCTTATATTTTAGTTATGTAATCGTGACCTTTTAGTTCGACCTACTTTTGAGTAAAGTTCTAGATGTAATTGTTGCGACAATCATGATTTGATTCCGAAAGGTGTACTCGTGTCAGCAGAAAAAAATGTTGTTTTTGGCCCAAATTGTAAGTTTGCAAGAAAGGGTTTTTTCCCTTTGTTTCACGTTGTTGGCAATCATGATTGGCCTTTTCGTAAGGTGTACTTGCATGTTTTCAGCAGACACATGCTTCTTGATAAAATTATAGAGTAATTTTTATAATGAAGAGGGTGTTCCCTTGCTTCATGTTTTGGCTCATGATTTTTTTTCTCGTAAGGTGTCCCTGCATGTTCGCGACACATGTTGTTGAGTCAAATTTATAGTTGAAAGTTTGAAAATTAAAAAGGGTGTTCCCTTTGCTTCACGTTGTTGGCAATCAGATTTGCTTCTCAAAAGGTGTATTGCATGTTTCAGCAGACGCTGTTTGTCTGAGAAAATTATGTTTAAAGTTTGCAAGAAGAAGGGGTTCCCTTTTTCATGTGTTGGAAATCATGATTTGCTTTCGAAAGGTGTACTTGCTGATCAGAAAAGGAATATGCTTCGTCTGAGTCAAATTAGAGAAAGTTTGCAATGAAAAAAGGGTTTTACCTTGCTTCACGTTTTTGGCAATCCGATTTGCTTCTGTAAGGGCCTTCCCATGTTCAGCAGCCAATCTTTGTCTGACCCAAATATAGATGTAATTTTGCAATGAAGAAGGGTTTTACCTTGCTTCCGTTTTGGGAAATATGATTTGCTTCTCGAAAGGGGTGTACTTGCATGATTCGCAGAAAATGTTTTCGTCTGGTAAAATTATAGATGTAATTTTGCAATGAAGAAGGTGTAACCTGTTCATTTTGTTAAAAATAGATTTGTTTCGAAGGTGTATTTTGCATGATTCAGAGAATTGCTTCGTCTGAGAAAATTAAAGGTGAAAGTTGAAATAAAAGGGTTTACCTTCTTCATGTTTTGGCAATCATGATTTGTTTCTGTAAAGTGTATTGCATGATTCAGCAGACCAGCTTTGTCTGAGTAAAATTTATTTAAAAGATGTAAGTTTGCAAGAAGGGGGGGTTTTTACCTTGCTTCACGTTGCTGGCAATCATTTTGCTTCTCGAAAGGTGTCCCTTGCATGATTCAGCAACATATGTTTCGTCTGAGTCAAATTATAATTAAGTTTGAAATGAAGAGGGTGAACCCTTCACGTTGTTGGAAATCATGTTTTGCTTCTCGTAAGGTGTATTGAGATTCAGCGACATACTTTCGCCCTGAGTAAAATTTATAGATGAAGTTTGCAATGAAAAAGGGGTGTTCCCTTGCTTCCGTTGGGGGCAATATGTTTTGCTTCTCGAAAGGGTTTTTATTTGCAGGTCAGCAAAAAATGCTTCGTCAGACGAGTAAATTATAGATGTAATTTTGGAAGAAAAGGGTGTCCCTTGCTTCAATTTTGGGCAATCATGATTTGCTTCTCGTAAGGTTTACTTGCATGTTTCAGCAGACCCATGCTTCTCTGAGTCAAATTATGATGTAAAGTTTGCAATGAAGAAGGGGTTCCCTTTGCTTACGTTGTGGCCAATCATTTTTTGTTTCGTTAGGTGCACTTAAGTCAGTAAAAAAATTTTAAATGTTCGTTTGAAAACCCTGGCCAATAAATTTTAGGTATAAAATACAAAGGGGTTATACTTAATTATCACCGGGTATGGCATTTCGGTAAATGCAATTTGGTTTATTTAAAAAAAAATGAAATGAAATGAAACTATGGAATGGTAAACTTATGCATTTTCCGTGTTCAAATGTAATAATTCGACACAAAATGCGAATCTCTAGAAAAATAAATTCGCACATTTTGAAGACTTGTATATTAAAATTAAAATAAAAATACTGGATCCGTACTCAATTCTAACAAATCTTTATATAAAAAGATGAATGACCTTTTGACACATGACTATATGGCGATACAAGTAGAAGAGAAACCCTTTGTTTGGGCCTACGACTGTATTTTACCCACCAGCTTAAACCATCAGTCAACTTACAGCCTTACGCGCTTTAAAAAACTTGAACAGACTTGATTTTATAACAAATTTATCCAGCAGCTTTAAACTTTTTTAATTAACGCAAAAGATCCCCAGACTGGTCTTTTACGCTGCGAAGATTATGTTAATATTTCGTAACATGTATTTATCAATTTTCCAACGGAAACCATTAAAGTAAAACTAATCATGATGGGGTTGTGGCCCCCCAGTTAAAAACTGTCATTAACACCCCTATGTGAGCAAAGAGGTTTGCATAAAAGGGAGACTTTTTGTTATTGACCGATTCAGTTTGAGCAGGATACTAAGTTAATATAGAAATAGGCAACGAGATTGGAATTTGGAAACATTGTATGTTTACCAAAGAGGATGCATGTAATGAAATACAAATTTAGGACTTTGACATGTTCTTTTATATCTTAAATAAATAACATATATGCATTTTTTTTATATTTTCAATCCCTTTTTAAGGGGCAGCCTCAAAACATGTTTTAAATTTTTTTGAATTTTTTATTATTTTGTAGGCGCAACAATATTTGGGATAGTAATAAAAACATTGTTATTATATCGTCTACATATATTTTACATTTAGTATTTTACATGTTATAAAATAACATGTAAAAGTCTAAATAAATTTATTTCATTATATAACCTTACTGTTAATCTCAGAATTTATATTATCCTCACAGCAAGGAGGCTGTAACTGTAAGTATGTATTGCTACATAAAGTTATCAATTGGTGTTATCTAATCTTTATGAATAAATAAAGAAGCGATTAGCAAAGAAATCGATATTTTGATACGAATCGATATAATATGTCAATATTTTCGAACCGAGTGAGATTCTAAATTTAAATATGAAAAAAAAAACTATGGTCGGGTAGGGGGCAGGGGGAGTTTTATAACAAAGTCGCGTCTGTTTCTTGGGGAGGTGCCCGGGGTTTTTGATAGGGCCGGGTGCAGGTAGTTATTACAAAATCGTCTGTTTCTTTTGGGGGAGGTGCCGGGTATATGGGAGGCCGGGGGGCAGGGAGTTTTTAACAAAGTCGTATGTTTCATTTTGGTGGAGGTGCCGGGTCATATGATATGCCGGTGCAGGGTAGCTTATAACAAAGTCTTTATGTTCTTTGGTGGGGGTGGGGGGTCATGTGTTTTGGGGGGGTGCAGGGTAGCTTTAACAAAAATATCTTGTTTCATTTTTGGGGGAGGTGCCCGGTTTATATGGGAGGGCCGGGGGCAGGGTACTTATAAAAAAAGTCGTCATGTTTTATTTTGGGGAGGGGCCCGGGGGGCTATGGTAGGGGGGGGGCAGGGTAGTTTTTTAAAAAAGTCGTAAAGTTTTTATTGGTGGAGGTGCCCGGGGGATTGGTAGGGCCGGGGGCAGGGTAGTTAAACAAATCGTCATGTTTTTTTGGGGGAGGGGCCGGGTTCATATGGTAGGGCCGGGTGAGGGTATTTTAAAAAAGTGTCATGTTTTTTTGGGGAGGTGCGGGTCATTGGTAGGGCCGGGGGCAGGGTAGTTTAAAAAAGTCGTCATGTTTTATTTTGGGGGGTGCCGGGGCATATGGTAGGGCGGTCAGGGGGGCTTTAACAAGTGTAAAAGTTTTTTTGGTGGAGGTCCGGGTCATAGGTAGGGCCGGGGGCGGGGAGCTTATAAAAAAGTCGTATTTTTATTTGGGGGAGGTGCCGGGTTATTGGAGGGCCGGGGGCAGGGTAGCTTTTAAAAAGCGTCATTTTTTTTTGGGGGAGGTGCCGGGTTATATGGTAGGGGGGGGTGCAGGGGGTTTTAAAAAGTCTCATTTTCATTTGGTGGGGGTGCCGGGGGTTTTATGGTAGGGCCGGGTGCGGGGACTTTTAAAAAAATCGTCAGTTTTATTTTGGTGGAGGGGGCCCCGGGGGCATTTTGGGGGGGCCCAGGGGAGCTTATCAAAAAAGTATGTTTCATTTGGGGAGGGCCGGGTCATTGATAGGCCGGGTAAGGGTACTTTTAACAAAAAGTCAGTTATTTTTGGGGGAGGGGGCCGGGGATATGGTAGGGCCGGGTGCGGGGGAGCTTATAACAAAAATCGTCATGTTTCATTTGGTGGAGGTGCGGGGCGATGTGGGAGGGCCGGGTGCAGGGTACTTATAAAAAAGTCGTCATGTTTCATTTTGGGGGAGGGCCGGGTTTAGATAGGGGCCGGGTGCAGGGTTTGCTTATAAAAAAATCGTCAGTTTTATTTTTGGGGGAGGTGCCCGGGGATATGGGTAGGGCGGGGTGCGGGTAGCTTATAACAAAGTCGTCATGTTTCATTTGGTGGAGGTTTCCGGGGCTATGGGAGCCCGGGTCCGGGAGCTTATAACAAAGTGTATGTTTCTTTGGTGGAGGGCCGGGGATATGATGGGCCGGGGCGGGTACTTATAAAAAAGTCGTCATGTTTTATTTGTGGAGGTGCCGGGTCATATGTGGGCCGGGTGCAGGATAGTTATAACAAAGTCGTATGTTTTATTTGGTGGAGGGGCCGGGGCAGTGGTAGGGCCGGGGAGGTTTTGGGTTATAAAATCTCTGTTTCATTTGGTGGAGGTGCGGGGCATTGGGAGCGCCGGGTGAAGGGGAGCTTATAAAAAATCGTCATGTTTCATTTGGGGAGGGCCGGGGTTTTAGAAGGGCCGGGGCAGGGTGCTTATAAAAAAAATCGTCATTTTTCATTGGTGGAGGTGGGGCTATGGGAGGGGCCCGGGGGCAGGGTAGCTTTTAACAAATCGTCATGTTTTATTTTGGGGGGTCCGGGTCATGTGGTAGGGCCCGGGGGCAGGGTGGTTTAACAAGCGCATGTTTTATTTGGTGGAGGTGGCCGGGGTCAATGGGGAGGCCGGGTGCAGGGGTGCTTATAACAAAGTCGTCATGTTTCATTGGTGGGGTGGGCCCGGGTCATATGGTAGCGCCGGGTGCGGGGTTATAACAAGTCGTCCTGTTTTATTTGGTGGGGGGTTTGGGGGATTGGGAGGGCCGGGTGCAGGGTAGCTTAAAACAAAGTCGTCATTTTCATTTGGTGGAGTGCCGGGCATGTGGTAGGGCCGGGGGGCAAAAGGGAGTTTTAAAAAAGTCGTCATGTTTCATTTGGGGGTGCCGGGTTATTGGAGGGCCGGGTGCGGGGGCTTTTAACAAAATCGTATGTTTCATTTTGGTGGAGGTGCCGGTTTTTTTGGTAGGGCCGGTGCGGGGAGTTATAACAAGTCGTCATGTTTTTTTTGGTGGAGGTGCCGGGGCATATTGAGGGGCCGGGGGCGGGTGCTTATAACAAATCGTCAGTTTCATTTGGGGGAGGGGCGGGTTTTAAAGGGGAGGGCGGGGCGGGGACTTAAACAAAGTCGTCATGTTTCATTTTGGGAGAGCCCGGGGTTTTGTAGGCCGGGTTTTAGGATAGCTTATAACAAAGTGTATGTTTCATTTTGTGGAGGTGCCGGGTTTTAGTAGGGCCGGGTGAGGGGAAGCTTATAAAAAGTCGTCATGTTTCATTTGTGGAGGTGCCGGGTTATTGATGTGCCGGGGCAGGGTGGCTTATAACAAAATCGTCAGTTTCTTTGGTGGAGGTGCCGGGGGCATATGGTAGGGCCGGGGCAGGGGAGTTACAAAGTCGTCATGTTTTTATTTTGGGGGAGGGGCCCGGGGTTTTATGGGAGGGCCGGGGGCAGGGTAGTTATAAAAAGTGATGTTTTTGGTGGAGGGGGCCGGGGTTTTGGTAGGCCGGGTGAGGGTAGCTTATAAAAGTGCAGTTTCATTTTTGGGGGTGCCGGGTCATATGGGAGGGCCGGGGGCAGGGGGATTTATAAAAAAGTGTCAGTTTCATTTTGGGGAGGGCCCGGGGATATGGTAGGGGGCCGGGGGCGGGGAGCTTATAACCCAAAATCGTCTGTTTCATTTGGGGAGGTGCCGGGTTATTGGTAGGGGGGGGTGCCCGGGTAGCTTTTAAAAAGTGTCATGTTTTTTGGTGGAGGGCCCGGGGGATATGGTAGGCCGGGTGGGGGGAGGGGGCTTAACAAGTCGTCATTTTTTCATTTGGGGGAGGGGCCGGGTTATATGGTAGGGCCGGGTGCAGGGGAGCGTAAACAAAGTCGTCATGTTTTATTGGTGGAAAATGCCGGTTTATGGGGGCCCGGGTTTCAGGGTAGCTTATAACAAAGTCGTCTGTTTCATTTGGGGGAGGGCCGGTTTAGGTAGGGCGGGTGCAGGGTGGCTATAACAAAGCGGTAAATTTTTTATTTTGGGGGAGGGCCCGGGGTTTTATGGGAGGGCCCGGGGGCAGGGTAGCTTATAACAAATCGTCAGTTTCATTGTGGAGGTCCGGGTTTTTTGTAGCCCGGGGGGCAGGGTTAGCTTTTAACAAAATCATCATGTTTTATTTTGGGGGGGTGCCGGGTTATATGGGGGGGCGGTGCAGGGTATTATTACAAAATCGTATGTTTTCATTTTGGGGGAGGGCCCGGGTCATATGGTAGGGCCCGGGTGCAGGGGGGCTTATAACAAAATCGTCAGTTCATTTGGTGGAGGGGCCGGTATATGGGAGGGGGCCGGTTGCAGGGTGGCTTTTAACAAAGTCTCATGTTTTTATTTGGTGGGGGTGCCGGGTTATATGATAGGGGGGGCCGGGGCAGGTAGCTTTAACAAATCGTTATGTTTATTTTGGGGGAGGTGCCGGGTTTTTATGAAGGGCCCCGGGCAGGGTACTTATAAAAATCGTCATGTTTCATTTGGTGGAGGGGCGGGTTATATGGTAGGGCCGGGTGCGGGTGCTTTTAACAAAGTCTCATGTTTCATTTGGTGGGGGTGCCGGGTAATGGGAGGGCCGGGGAGGGTAGCTTAAAAAAGTATGTTTCTTTTGGGGGGGTGCCGGGTTATTGGTAGCCGGGTTTCAGGGTGGTTTTTAACAAAGTCGTCATGTTTTTATTGGTGGGGCCGGGTCATATGGTAGGGCCGGTGCAGGGTTAGTTAAAAAAAAAAAAGTGTCATGTTTTTTTGGTGAGGTGCCGGGTCATATGTAGGGCCGGGGACAGGTAGCTTATAAAAAAGTCTCATGTTTCATTTGGGGAGGTGCCGGGCAATTGGAGGCCGGGTGCAGGGGGGTTATAACAAAGTCGTAGTTTCATTTGGTGGAGGGGGGGTCATATGTAGGGGCCCGGGGGCAGGGTTTTGCTTATAACAAAATCATATGTTTCATTTGGGGGAGGGGGCCGGGGGTTTATGGTAGGCCGGGTGCAGGGAGCTTATAAAAAAGTCGTCATGTTTCATTTGGTGGAGGGGCCGGGGTTTTATGATAGCCGGGTGGGTGCTTATAAAAAAAGTCGTCATGTTTCATATGGGGGGGAGGTTCCGGGTCGTTAAATTTCGAATGGGAAGTAAAATCGTTTGTGTTTTTAGTGATAACATAATATAAAACCATTTTAGCCCCAAAATAATAAAAAAGACCCACTCTTTTGGAAAATTTTTGTAGTTTTTGATTTTTCATCATTTTTTAAATTTTTTGCGATACGTATCGAAAATTTTCTTGCGATATCGATTTTTATACAATCCAACCCCTTTAAAAAAAAGAATAAAAACATCAGGTCAGTATTGCTTGACAATTATTTGGGAAAAGCCTCCACAGGACTCATATCTTTGGGGGCCACAAGTCCGAAGCTACGAGCGCGGGTTTTCGATATGCTCATATTTGTGAAAAATTGTTTACTTATTTCATCCTCTCTTCACCGTTTTACAAGTTAGGGGCCTAGAACTCATTTATAAAAAATTACCAAATTGGTATTCAGATTACTAACTATTAAATTTTTCAAAGCTTCTTCATTATATTATAGTATAGGTGTACGTAGACCTAAATTAATTTCACCGGATGGCATGGTTTAGATAATCCCATCCTTAGAGTACTCTTATACCTATGGAGTTGCATTGCAAGCCAAGTGGAAGTAGTAAAACTGACGTTATATTATGAGTGGGGCAACTCAGGAACTAATTCCAGCAATTACTCCCCGGAGTGTCTTTGAGCCGAGCGTCGTGAAGTTGCCACCAGCTTGGCACAAAGGTAGCTCTCGAGACTGAGAACAACTTGCGGGCGACCTCAAATTTCAATCGCTAGGGCGGGTTGTGGTACTTCCCAAGAATCAAAGGTGGCTCGACTAGCTGAAGCGCGCACGCGCAAGCTCATGCAGAAATGCTGGCTACAGAGGTTTGGAAATGTAGGACATCGGTCACATGGGAGCTGGATTGAGAACTCTGTCGATCCACGTGAATGTAGCTGCCATCATGATCAACCAAAGCAAAGTAGTACTTTGGGATCCGAAAGAACGTATATTATTCATTACACAATCTTGTATTGCGTTTTGTTTATAGATTCTATATAATGTATAAACATGCATGTCGTTATTGTATTGTATTGAATTGTTATTTTTTATCATTTTGTTAAATAATAGGGTTATTATTATTCATTTATAAGTTATCATCCGATTCACTATCATTCTTTAGTTTAAGCGAATGCACTTGTGGGACTCATTCAATACTAAACTCTCAAATAAATAAGTATATAAATACATAAATTCGTATTAAATCAGAGTCTACCCACTCATTCATGTAACTGATTTTCAGTTACAATCTCAATATCTATTACTCAATCAATAAATCAATCAATCAATATCTATTACACCATTTCCACCAACTTTGAAGTCGTGTAAGGGTTGGGAGGGTCCCACCACATTTTTGGCCTCCCGACTTTTATCTTTACGACGGCCTGACACATAAGTTAACATAATAAAGTTAATAGGCATCGTCTTTCCAGTTTCCAGCCTTAAACAGTATTCAGCCAAAAAGTGTCTTAATCAAAACTTAAACTTCCTCAGCTTATCCGTAAAGAAGCTTCATGGGATACTTAGTGTGATGTACACGTAGGCTGGCGTTTTAAATATTTGAGATGGTCTAAATCTGAGTCCTAACAATCGTTAGCGTTTAGGCCTAGGCTGGGGTTATGTAGACCTATTTTCCAGTGTATATGATCCGATTCAGAACGGTAGGATATAATACTACCACATGCAGTTAGAATAATCACTGACTACTTGCAAGCTAAAACCATAAGGTAATGAACCTGTCATTAGTTCAACTATAGCCTACTCATCATTCTAATACAAATGTGAGCATGTCAATCAATAAGCGTGATATATCTATACTGAATATGTGCTTAACAGAAGAACTTCTGTTATTTATCTTGTTTATTTGATTCCTGCGACTCGGCAAAGCTCGGCTCCTTTCGCAAACTTTCCAATTATTTTAGTGCTACTTGGTTGGTCAAGGAGTGAAGATTTACTAGGGATAACCCCCATCCCCCCCGAAGTTCACCGGTTGCTGGATGAGCGTAGCGATAACTTCAATTTGACTATACACTTAGAAAACTAGCCCGGATATGTTTCTTATTTTTTGCTTTGTGTTTGTTTATTTATTTAACGTCTATCCTATTCAGTTAAAAAAACTGATTTCTAAAGGAGAATCTCTCCATGTCAAACGACTTCATCGATCTAGATGAAACTTTAAGGGAACCTTCGAAATCTCTTAACTTTTAAACCTGTCACGTTTTATAGTAAAATCACAATTCTCACAATCGTAAACGGTTACTTTGATGTTAGATGAAACTTTCACATAAATCACTAACTTTACAAGTTGACCAACTAAAGTTGATCAACGATGTCTGGAATGTTTTGCGTCTAGATTCGTGCTTGCTCTCCGCGGGAGAAAGATAAGGTGCTGGGCGGCGAGGTCTTAGCGATCCGAGGCCGTAATGTTCACAGACTTGTTTTGTTGTGGAGTATATTCAGTAAATTGACAATACTATCTATCTATCTATCTATCTATCTATCTATCTATCTATCTATCTATCTATCTATCTATCTATCTATCTATCTATCTATCTATCTATCTATCTATCTATCTATGTATCTATCTATCTATCCATCCATCCATCCATCCATCCATCCATCCATCCATCCATCCATCCATCCATCATCCATCATCCATCCATCCATCCATCCATCATCCATCATTATCTATCTATCTATCTATCTGTTGTCTGTTATCTGTTATCTGTTGTTGCGTTATTGTTGTTGTATTCTACGACAACGATGGTGAAAACAACTGAATCAGACACAATATGACAATGATAAATAAATAAATAAATAATAAATAAATTGTATTAAGAGTCTACCCACTCAGTTATATAACTGATTTTCAGTGGTATAATAATATAATTGGATGAGCGTAGCGAGCGTAGCGAGCGAAGCGAAGATTCCATTTCACTACACTGGAGAAAAAAATCCGGAATGTTTTTTTTTTCTTTCTTTTTTTTGTATTTTTGTGTGTCTGTGAACACGATTCCGGCTTAACCAATACTCCAATTGCGATGAAATTTTATGGAGGTCTATGAAATCTCTGAACGAAGAACTGCACGGGGGAAAAATCGATCGAAAAATTATTTCTCATGAAAATCGCAATTTTACGATTTTTTTTCGATTTTTAACAAGATTCTTCGATTTACAACACCTGCATGCTTTGTCCGATTGTAATAATTTTTTCACACAACCTTTATTTATGAATTGATATATTCGTGTGAATTTTGACGCGTTATCGAAAGATAAATCTTCTTGCTTTATCCGATCGTAATGATTTTTTCACAGAACCTAAATTTCATGAATTTATATATTCGTGTGAAATCTGAGCGCAATCCGAAAAATTATTTTTTATGTAAATAACGAAATTTTACGATTTTTCTTCTTTTTAATTACGAATAATTTAAAAAATTAAAATTAAAGTTTATTTTTTATTTAATTTAAATTTATTTTAAAAAAATCAACTAAGTAATGATTTTTTCACAGTACAACAGAAAATCCGCATAACACTTGACAACTCAATGCACCAATTACGCTCATCCAACAACGCGGCGGGACTTAAGCGTTTTCCTTATAATAATATGACACACATATGCATAAACGTGACTACAAAAAGTGTTCGCGAAGCGGTCTAGTTTCCGAATGCGTCTCTTATACTGCACACAACATGAACCACCAGCTTGGAAATGGAATCCTCCAACGTCAGCGAGTGAGTGTCAGGGGTGTCAGCACTCTTGACATCCGCTCCTCTTCGCTTCCTGCATTTCTCGCCGCGAGTCAACAGAAACCCCATCTATGTACGTTTATCAACGGCGTCGTCTCGTTGTCAGTGATTGTTGACAATGTTCAGATAGATGCTAGCACCGAACTTTAACTACCACCGATTAAGCCGTGTCACAGTGCTGTGAAAACTACACTCAGTGATCGCTGCTTTATTTAACCACAATGAATGCGTGAATTAAAAATCGAAAATTGATTCTTGATTTTATTTCTTGGCTCTTCAGGTCAGTTAATATTACAGAATATTTGTTATTTAAGTAAGTAATGAAACCTGAATCAGTAAAATACATTTTGCGGCGTGAAAGTTAACAAAATGGGTTATTTATCAATATCATCCTACATTTGGAAGATATACTTTATGTCTTTGTTAAAAACTGTTTTGTTTTAAACAATTAGTAGGTATTATATTAAATTATATATATTCAAATTATGGTCCAAATGCAACTGTGATTTGTTGGTATTTGTGGTAATGACATACACATTAAACATGAAAAAGTATGGTAAGTTTCATCCATTTGCTAAACATTGCACATCACTATACGAAGTCAATAGGGAGTTTTGTCTATGCTTCACCATCCAACAGGATTTGTTTATTCATGAAAATGGCATCCACGTATCAAATGGCAGACACAATAACAGCATGAAATAATAATAATACTGATTCTCGTATGTTTGGAATCTGCATGTGGTTGTTAGAATATATCAGTCACACACTAAACTGATAGTGTTATATCATGAAAACCTCCTTGACACTGGACTGTTAAAATATTTAAACTCGTTTTCATACTTTTCTTTATATTTGTTCTCATTGTGCTAGAATTGGACTTCATAACATGGATTTGCTCTGGAGATATAGTAACATTGCAGGTAAATCATATCTGTTTAATCTAGCAGAAAAGAACAATGGAATAGTTCAAATTAATATTTGGTTCAACGATGAACAATATAACTCGAATGCAACATTATTGATTGAATGGATGGATGTCAATTGACTACTCTTGTAGTGGTGGATTCGTGTTAATAAAGTGTATAATTTTGAACCGTCATTGCAACGTTTCGATTATCTCTCACCATACTTAAGATTTGCGTCAATATAGACTCACTATAAATCATTTACTAATTTTACTAGGAAAACGCTTAAGTCCCGCCGCGTTGTTGGATGAGCGTATATGGTGCATTGAGCTGCCATGTGTTACGCGGATTTTCTGTTGTTCTGTGAAAAAATCATTACTTAGTCGAAGAATTTTTTATTAAATTAAATTTAATAAAAAATTAACTTTATTTTTTTAATTAAATTAAATTAAATAAAAAAGTTACTTAATTTTTTTAATCAATCATAATTTTTTTAAAAGGAAAAAATCGTAAAATTGCAATTTTTATAAGAAATAATTATTCGATTGCGCTCAAATTTAACACGAATATATAAATTCATGAAATTAAGGTTCTGTGAAAAAATCATTACAAAATAATAAAGCATGTAGGTGTTATAAATCAAAGAATTGTTTTAAAAAAGAAAAAACCCCGTAAAATTTCGATTTTCATGAGAAATAATTTTTCGATTACGCTCAAATTTCACACAAATATCTTAATTCATAAAATTAAGGTTCTGTGAAAAAATCATTACAATCGGATAAAGTATGTAGGTGTTATAAGTCGAAGAATTTTTTTTTAAATCGAAAAAAATCGTAAAATTGCGATTTTTATGAGAAAAAATTTCCCGATTGCGCTCAAAAACGTGGCAGTTCTAAGTTCAGAGATTTCGAAGGCCTCCATAAAATTTCATCGCAATTGGAGTATCGGTTTAGCCGGAATCGTGCTGACAAACACACAAAAATACAGAAAAAAAAAGAAAAAAAAAAAACATTCCGGATTTTTTTCTCCAGTGTAGTGAAATGGAATCTTCACTTCGCTCGCTACGCTCATCCAATAAAACTAGGAAAACGCTTAAGTCCCGCCGCGTTGTTGGATGAGCGTAATTGGTGCATTGAGCTGCCATGTGTTACGCGGATTTTCTGTTGTACTGTGAAAAAATTATTACTTAGTCGAAGATTTTTTTTAATTAAATTAAATAAAATAAAAAATTAACTTAATTTTTTTAATAAATCGTAATTTTTTTTTAAAATCATAAAATTGCAATTTTCATAAGAATAATTATTCGATTGCGCTCAAATTTAACACGAGTAAATTAATTCATAAAATTAAGGTTCTGTGAAAAATCATTACAAAGGATAAAGCATGTAGGTGTTACAAGTCAAAGAATTGTTTTAAAAAAGAAAAAAACCCGTAAATTTCGATTTTTATGAGAAATAATTTTTCGATTACGCTCAAATTTCACACGAATATCTTAATTCATAAATTAAGTTCTATGAAAAATCTTTACAATCGGATAAAGCGTGTAGGTGTTATAAGTCGAAGAATATTTAAAAAATCGAAAAAAATCGTAAAATTGCGTTTTTTATAAGAAAAATTTTCCCGATTGCGCTCAAAAACGTGGCAGTTCTAAGTTCAGAGATTTCGAAGGCCTCCATAAAATTTCATCGCAATCGGAGTATCGGTTTAGCCGGAATCGTGCTGACAAACACACAAAAATAGAGAAAAAAAGAAAGAAGGAAGTAAAGAAAAAAAAAAACATTCCGGATTTTTTTCTCCAGTGTAGTGAAATGGAATCTTCGCTTCGCTCGCTACGCTCGCTACGCTCATCCAATTATAGCTTGGTGATAAATAACTATGGTTAGGTAAGTTCGATTTTGATTTGCTATAAAAGTGTAACTGTATAGTTTTTATTTATAAACATACCGGGAATTAGTAGCTGTTCAAAATGTTTTAAAATATTCCTATTTATTTTTTAGTTAGAGATTTGCTCATCATGTCGGTTTAGTTGATATGAGTACGATGGTAATTTTCATTTACAGTATTCCACTAAACTTATCGTGACGTAGTTAACGAAAAGTCAACGACTAACGCGTAGTGTTAAAAGTTATCAAAATTACAATTAACGAGTAACTCTAAAAGTCACTAAAGAAGCAACGCGTTATATTCGTGAAGTTAGTATACTCAACCCTGGCTGGAGAAAAAGTTGTATTCATTGCTAAATACCATCCATTCAAATGCGGTTGGAATCCAGTCTGCAGTGTACAAGTTATTTCGTTTACGTAGCTTTGCTGTCTGGACGTCTGATTTATTCTGGAGAATTTAAGCTATTTAAGCTAATTCAAATTAGATACCGTACTCGCCCAACACACAATGGTATGAAATGAATGCAATCGGGGAATATTTTTCGAGCCACTTCTCTGTATGACCCATAAACGTTGACTGTGTAAAGTGACTTCTATTTCACTCTTTTTTGTCCGTCCGTCTGTACGTGTATCACGTCTCGTGGTAAAAACTTAGCGTAACCTCCGGTTGACATGCGTTATTGTTTACATTGCCACAGAATGTTTTTGTTGAATCTGGGGGTCAGGGGGACTGGGCTAGCCTCACCTCACACAAAAGAAGAATACTACCAGCACCATACCACCACACCAGAAATATCAACTCTACATAATAAAGTTTATCTGTATCCTTCTTCGACAATCTGTTGACTAAGCAGCTTCGCTCCCTATTTTGGGTACCCGTGGTTGATTAACTATAACCTAGGTTTATTCACAAGACTACAATGGTGTGTTACAATATTGTAATGGTACAAAGAGGTTTGGACCACTTGAATAGCAGTAAATATACCATGTGTTAAGTGTTTATGAAACTCTGTAACCTGTTTGGGTCTGAAAATAGTGTTATGTTTACATCTGAACTGGTGATTTAGCATATATTATTAGAATACTATATTCTATCATAATATGAGAAAACATTGTGCTTAATTGGTTATGAGGTGAACACTGAGTATACCTTTGTAACATTCGCCAGGCACAACCGTTTTATGAAATAACGCATAGTTGACAGACATGCGAGCAGTTTTAGTTTTTCAACACAAAAGGTTAAATTAACTCCGTATTTGTTTGGAATTAACCTATTATTAAAATAATATTATTATGTAGTGTTTACTCAGCAGATTGTTTATATTATCTCTGTTTGTATATCTCTGTAAAGAAACACACAACTGTCGTTCAGAGAGCACTGAATAAACTATCATTATTCAAATATACAATGGTTAAGGGCTATTTTGTTTGAATTAAGCTTAATGTATAGTACCTTGAGCATTATCAATGTTGTTGTTGTTATATGTTGTTGCTGGCTCTCCTGTCACTCCTTAAGCAATGATGTTTGCTATCTGATTTATATAATGTTTGTAATTGAACTGTTAGCGACTGTTCAGTCTTTTAAGGATCGAAGCTTCCACATAAGTAATGCATCACTTTTTGTCCGTGCTCCCGTCCGTAACGTACAGGATAACAACTTAACATGTGACCGAAGTGTTTGAAATGAGTTTTTTGTCAACAAGAATTATATGGGATGTGTTTGGTGACTCTTGGGGACAGGAAGCGGGTCTATAATTTGTCCAAAGGAAGGATTTTGAACCCGGCACCTCCACCAAAGATACTTCTACAGCATAACTCTTACAAATATAACAGCAAGCTTCGCTCCCTATCCTGGGCATCACGTAACCGTGTTTGTAGATACGGTCAAACCACTGGCTGTATCTCGATTGAGCGATTGAGGTTGTTTTCATCAGTTCCACAAAGCTGTTCAGGAATGTATTTAATGTTGCCCTTGACAACAGGTGAATAACGAGTGAACTCGACACAAATGCAGTTGCTCTACATAACTTGACAATTAAAAATAATCATTAAATACATTTTTAAATACCACAAAATATATGTAATACAAAATATCATTAAAATACAAAATAAATATGTTATAAAAATTACTAAATGCGATAAGTACAAATTGAATAATAATAATATAATAACAAAATAATAATTTGAAAACTATGATGGATTAAGAAAGACATATCATCTATAAAGTATAATATAACAAATAAATTAACTAAATACAAAGCTTTTTTAATTTTGGAATAAGACATGTAGATAATTAATCCCAAATGGCAAATCCCATTTACTTAAAACATTGAATGCTGGACTTTCGCCATATTCATGAAGTCATTAAGTGCTACTTGCATTATGTGGCTGTTATTTGAATGTAATTTTCCTAAGATTTTCCACTAACACCATGTACGCTTGAAAATGAGCATGCTCTTATCATAACTCGAGTCTTAAACAGGCTATTCCTCTATCACCACAACGCAACGCTGTTATACTTGATGGGGGCGAAATGTGTTGTAGACACAGCCAGATTAATGGGATACATAAATACGAGGCAATTGCGGGTTTTAGCGCTGCTCACGCTATTACCGTCTTAGCCTGTGATACACACCACCTGTTACTATATTGTGGAGTGTCGCTAACTTAATCCATAACTCTCTGTTACGGCGTAGGTAACTAACCAGATTTGATTTGCTCTATGTGAGCAGAGATGATATACGTCTACCGTGTTATCACGGGGGTGACTTACAAGGTGAATTATTTCTCCTGTATTCAGGCTGCGTGTTTGGCTTCGTGTACATGTCAGTGCCAAGCAAGGGTAGTAACACTGTTCAGGTTTTAGCCACCCACCTGTCTTGCGATTAGCACGTAGGGGATGGTGAGCGCAGAAATTAAATCGTAAGTAACACCGACGATAAGTTATTGACTGGAATCGATCAGATAGAATAGATCAGATTTTTCTTTCCGGGTTGTTAACCCATGGAACGACCTGCCGCCCGCCCTCAAAGACTGCCCAGTGAGATATTTCCCTTCCCTGTGCAGGGAGCACTTATGGGAGAACCAACTACATGTGCCAAAGTAGTTAGTTTCACGTGCTTCAGCGAGGCTCTTCGCGGCACGAGATTTCCACAGATTTTGAGTGTTTTAGCAAGATATTTTCTAGCGTCGACGCCGTTTCTTGTTGTAAATTTAACAAACAAGAATAAACAATAAATAGAATTGTAGCTTTTTTAAAATTTATCAAGCAAAACACAATGTTGAGTGAGATACAAGTTTGTCAGTTTCCTTTTCATGAAGTCATAAAGCATTCTGATTTGTTTAATTAAACATTAAGTAATAAACTTAGTTAAAAATCGATAATATTGATAATCCATACTAGGCAGATTTTCAACATTTTGATGTAGTAGTTGTTAGTTGTTAGTTTTTAGTAGTTAGTTGTTTGTTATAAATCATAACATTTATGAAACAAAGAATTTGATTGTTTAATTGATTATTATTGGCATACAGTTTTTTGCACAAAGCACAACTAATTGGATCTTAATATTATATTATTATCTTTCTTTTAAAATGATGAAACAAAATGGTTATAAATTTTGGGTCTCAAGTTGTCTGAGAATATGAAACATTATGTAAAAGCTTACTCGGCGTTAAGAATCAAACATTAAGGCACGATTATAACATAATCATAAAGTGAACTGATCTGATGTTTGTTTTCGTTTCTTCCTACATTTGTTACAATCACACAAAATAATTCAAATGTTTATCATGCCACTTAGCTTATTTAATACCTAATTAGAGTCAGAATACTTTTATCTTCATTCACCCCACAAATCGAAATTATATAATATACGATTTCAATATGAGAGAAATATTTTAGGGGATAATATTCAACAAATTTAATCCCGATCATTACTGCACTTTAAAGTTTAAAATTGCAATAAACTGGACTCGTCACCAACCAATTTACGCGTACAAATGTCTCATTGTTTAGTTTTCATCCTCTGTGTTGTCTATAGTTCTCTCAGGGTTTAATGTTAATTTGAATTTTGAGAAGCCGTGTTACTTTTTTGGTGAGTTACAATATTTATAACTTTAGTGTGCGGAAAGAAAATTCCTAGGAGCAGAGTGATCCTCTTGTTGTATTATTGGATGAAGTTTCTTATAGATAACGATGGGAGGAGTGAACATTGTCACGAAACTATTTAGGCCCAACGCTCACTGAACAAGTTTCAACATGCTAAATTTTGTTATTAAGCATCAAGTTGACAAACTTCAAAGCGTAAGTTATAGAGAGCTAAAGTTCGCGTAGTATATTAGATAGTCAGTGGAATGTGGACTTAACTAGATGGAAAGTAGGACAGCGAGATGTCATTTGTGCTTTGGAATGCAAAGTCTTCACTAACTCGATTAGCATGACTTGTAGTTTGTAGGACAGGCGAGTTTCAACTCCAACTCTGATCCCAACAGGGTCAAGTCGCCGCAGGGGTCGGGTTGCATGGGGTTCTAGCCCCTGCCCCTCCCATCTCCCCCTCCCACCCAGAGTTTGTTTCACACCTTTAGAAACTCCTATCGGATACATCCTCCAGTTACAGAACAAACATTTTCTTTACTTGACGTTTTATTATTCTTATATCGATTCATAACCTTTTATTCTTTTTGTTTCTTTCCATCCACCTTATGATTTTAATGATCAATTGGGGTTTACTTGAAAATAATGCATTTATTTTGCTTTCACAATACATTTCAATTCAAAATTGAGGGTGGTAGATTTACCACAACACAAATATAAAACATCCGTGTATCTTCGTAACAATAAGAATACAACCGAATAACTAATTACTTAGAATGAGATCAACAGAACCAATTTTCAAAGTAATGCTTAGTTTGAGATTGCGCAGTCGACCTTGTAACAATAAAACACCCTAGCTTTGCGCGAATCTTATTTTTTCTATATGTAATTGAACATTGCTTAAATATACTCTTCAAATAGTCATATTCGTGTGTGGTAATCTGGAGTTGCACTTATCTTGGTTTCCAGCATTTGAATTTGACTGTGTGAATAGTGAATTGAGGATTTCACGTTTTGTTGGCTGGCTAGGTGGTTGAATAATCGTGCCTAGTTTAATCTTTATGCTGGCTGATTGACTGTGACCATTTTTAATCAGTCTTCGATAATTTGGATTTTAAGCTATTTCAATTTACATATATTCTGTGTTCAGTTGAAATAGTATAGGCCTAACTAAGAACAAAATACGTCACAATCCACATGTATGATTACTTGTTTTATTTATTTAATTCATTAGCTTTAGTACTATCCAAAAATTGTCAACGTAGACAACCTTGAATTCAATATTATAAAATGCAACTAGGAAGTTAAAATGACTTAGGTTTAATGAAGTTACTTTCACAAAAAATCTCACCATTATATATATCGCCTAACAGCCTAACATCAATTTTTGTTATTCTAGTTGTGTTTAATGAATATTTTTATCATCCATTTGCTGTGTCTTTTATGGTTTCGGCACAATAACTCAACGGACATGGCTTCGAATCCCGTATGAGGAATATATTTTCGAAATTTAACTCCATCATCATCTGCCACAATCATCGTTTCGAATAGCACATAAAGAATATCAATTATTAGTAACAGTTTTCGATAATACTTTATAAATATTATTGGTCTAGAATAAACTTGTATTTAGCGTTTCTTTTTAGGTCAAGTGAACATAACTTTTAATGAGATGAATATGACTTTTTGCTGTTAGCATTCGAAAAGTGTTCGTTCAGTTATAACATTGCTCCGTGATCTTTGTTGGCACACATTCCTTGTTCTCGAGTAGAGAAATCAGGTGGGAACACAATATTGCATTTTGCACATTTCTAATAACGAGCGGGTTTTAATCTCTTAACACGGTTGGATTCTGTTTCTGTTTGAAGCACGTTGATTCACCTTGGAGTTTTCTTTGTGCTCAATTTTATTTCTCGTACATGCTGCTCGTTATAATTCCTCCCCTTTTATCCGAACCCACCGTGCTAAGTTGAGTCTTTCCTATTTGTTAGTTCGCTCCTAGATAAATACAAAACTATTTCTTCGCTTAGTTTCTGCAAAGAGATAAGACAAACTATCGCGAGGATTTAGCTTAGATCGGGTCATGTTAAAAGATTAAAACACGTTTTTCGTTTCACATCGCATTTAGCAACACCTAGGATAAACCAACGTCAGAATTGTGCATCTTTTACTAGGTCACTTGAATTATTCACAATCATTCGCAGAGACAGATCTCGCCTCTTACCTCAAAACGAGGTACTGTACATCAAATACAGAAATAAGATAACGCTAGGTAAAGTATGCTATTAAATCAACGCTTGGGAACTGGGCTGTAATGATTACGATCGAGTACTCTCAAAGCGAGTAGTGCTTTCACGCGACATGGGGCATTAGTAACTAGATTGCAGGGGCGGTTGTGGCTAATAGTGCTGGTTCCATCAGCGTGCGAAACATTCGCTGTGACAAGGGGTCGAGCATGACCAATCAACTCTATGAATACAGTGTTATACATTATTCGAAGGGGATTAGTATATAGTTGGTGTATTAGAGAGTACCTGTTAATGAGGAAAATGGTTTATTAATTAAAGCCAATATGTCGTATATATACACATTCTGACAAAAGGAATGAATTTGCGTTAGGTTAGGGTTATAGCAAAGATAACAATTTGTAAAACGGAATAATTATTAAAAATCTATCTCTATTAAACATTAAAAATAAAATAAAATATTCATTGAACCTGCGCTCCATATGACTCGTTGCATTGTAATTGTATCGATAGTTGCAGTGCAGGTTCGATTCCCTGCTGGCTCGTCAGCCAGTCATTCCCTAGTCTGTATGAAGGCTTCCATAGAGCATCAACCAACCTCTCCCTGCAGGTTTATCTTTGTACTTCCTGTACGCTACAGTTAACGCTAATATAAATAATTTCAACTTCAAGAGTAGTTCCTGGGTTTAATTTTGGTTCTCATTGCTAAATTATATCGATGCATACACGTTCCTTTCAAAACGCCATTCAAATCTCAAATACAGTGGAGAATTAGCGTTATTGTTAACTATGCTGAGTTTACCACTAAAGGTTGGAATGGTGTTCTGATTTTTCTTTCGTAAACGTTCGAGTATTTCTTAATTGTTGTTCCTGATTTTTAACAATCTCATATTCGTTTAATTGTAATGGTCTAAAAATCAGTTTTCTTTTCCGACGATTCTTTTCTTCTTTTTCATTCTCCTTAAACTAAACTTTTCCATGGATTGTTTGATTTGATTTGATTTTTAAATATGTATTTATATTTGATTCGTATTAATTTTGAATATTTAAGTCCCATTAATTTGATTTAAAATTTGTAATTTTCAATTGAAATATTTCATCATACATTTTGTCTCATTGTATTAATTGTTGTAATATTATTATTTGCAATTTGTTCAAATAGGCCTACTATTAATTGATTCATGTCCTCTTCATTCATGTTTCAACCTCTCGTGTAAAACAGTTTGGTTTACTGAATACGATACGTGCTAAATAAATAAATACCTAGATAAATAAAATAAATAAATAAAAGTATCGCAGCGATCAAAGAGAGCGATATTATAGCGATATTATATTCCATCGTTCAAATCTTTCTTTGGCATCGAACATATAATCTTGAACTGGATTTAACTGGGGCTGACTGTAAAGTTAAGCGTGTGTGTGCGTTGTGTGTGTGTGTGTGTGTGTGTGTGAGAGAGAGAGTTTGTAAAACTGCGTGTTCTCGAAAGACGAAAGTTAAAAACTTCACCACTCTAGGGACTCAACCCAGACTCGAGATTTCCGGTCAGCGATGCCAAGACTTAACACAGAAAGATGCAACAGTGCAGTGATGTCTTCTTCCCGTGTTCCGGGAAGCCGGACTCCCTGATCTGATATCTTCATGGGAGGAACGGTTATTCTACCACACGTCTCATAGGCGATTTTTAAAAGATATATTTGAGTCAAATGCCCAGAAAACAGCTTTCTGACATGAAAATATGGTTGTAATGTGTACATTTTTGCACTCGTAAAATCTTTATCTAGCGGTTCAAAATTGATAGTACAAAACAAAATACAAACATTCAGCAGATAATAATTTATTAATGAGGGCATCATACCCTAATTGAAGGCCTTATCAATAAGAATAAAGATAATTTGAAAATGCATTTAATGTGTATAATATGGATTGTTAAACTTTTAATAAAACAAAATCAATGCAGGTAATGACAGAGAAAATTAATGGTGTGCTATTCCTGATTTTTGTGTTTGAGTCGAGTCCGAAACGAGTACTTTTCGCCTTATTTTTTAAATTTCACTATTATACTCTTTGACTATAATTATTATTTACAATATGAACAATATTAATTTTATTTATTGATGTTAGTCTAAATGTAGGCTCCAAACGTGAAGACAGAGTGACATCTAATTTGGTTAAAAAATGTAACCTCTCTCTAGATCATTTTAATGATCTAGCTCAAATGTTATTAGGGCAAGGATGACATTCAGTAGTGACATTAAATGAAAATGTTGAAACAAACATTAAAGTGATATTTTAAAAATTATTCGTGCCCCAAAAAAGTTCAAAACTTCCAAAATTAATGTAAATTTGTATCAAAAGACTCAGGTTACTATTATGTATATAAGTAATCAGCATTGGTAAGGTAGTGCCAAACAAATAACGATTTTTACGTTCTCATACACGTTCGCGACCCGGCACCTCCACCAAAATCATTATAATACTCGCACACTCCTAGAGAAAATGAATTATCTTCTTGGAAGTAGAAGAACTATTTCTTTGTTTTACTATTTAGTAATAATTTATCAGAGGAGTGTATTTTTTAAATTAAAACATTATCCTTCCTTGCAAGGTAGGTATAGTTAAGAAAATACCAGGGCACTTTCTCTTCTACCCAAAATTGTAAACCGGTACAAATACGTCATTTTAATGAGTCTTTCGGGACATCGGTGCAACTGCTCTGAAAACGGTACGGAAAACCGGTACGTCTGGTCACCTTACAGTTAACAAATCGACAAACCCCCCGAATCTTAGTTACTCGCGTTTTACACGAATAGCCTCTGCATTTTTGTGTTTGAATTGATTCATATAAATAGCTTCATAGGTGTTAATGTGAGTATGATATTGGTAACGTTGAGCATGGAACCAACAATCACAATACTGTTTTGTAGCGATTTAAGATAACACCTTAATTTTGTAAACAAAAAAATTGTTCTTCAAGATAAGACGAAATACAGACTAGTGAGAAACAGCTTTTTTTATCGTGGGAAACCTGTTATACGGTGCAATTAGCCCCTCTTCAGGTGAACTAGGTATGTGCGGATAGGAAATTGGGAAGGGATGTCCGAGGGCTGTTGAAAAGGACTCAATCCCTTGCATTCGCCTTAACAACTGAGGAAAACCTCGGAAAAAACCTTCAGTCAGGAATGCCGGTCTCGACGGGATTCGAACGCGCGACCTCCCGAGTCGAGCGCTTAGCGCCCGAGCCAACTCTGTCGGTACAGCTGGAGGTATGCACCTAGCCAATGCACCTTGGCCGGTGTCAGCGCTGTAGGAGAAGTCAGCAGGTGAGTCAGTACAGTAGCTACGCCGGCTACCGTCGCAGTCCATGTGCCAGTCAGCAGTCTGTGTAGAGAGCTACCAAGCACACCGAGTGCATTGCATACACGCGGGCTTAGATTCAGTGAACAGCGTATACGCCTCGGATAGGCGACGATATCACGACATGAAAAGGTATTTTCTCCTACGGAAAGTGAACTATTTCTGTTGTTGTTACCTGCATCAATATGAGACGTTAAGCAATACAAATCAATCTACCTACATCGCCTCGGTAAGCAACCAGAGTGTTTGTAATCGTGGTTATTGCGTTGTGATATACCTGGGAGAGTGTAAGGTGAAACATGTATTAACATGTGAACTGGACTAGTTGAAGCAACCAAACATCGAACAAGGACATCGAGGGAAAGGACTCTTCCTTCGCTTGTAAGGTAAAACGTCAACAGTCAGCTCAGATCTTTGTAAAAATATGTGCATCCTGATTTTGTAACAATTGCTTTCCCTTTGTACATATAACACGTACACTGGCTGACCGGTTCTCTATCAAATACCGGCTCGCTTGCGATTTGCAACAGACGACGTGCCATTGGCTCGTTGTCATACGTCTATTATTTCAAAGAGATGAATCAAGACAAGATTCACTCAATATATTTCTCGATTTGTTTAGTCGGGAAACACTCCCGTAGGTGTAATTGATATTATTTACTACAATTCAGAAATTAAAAAAGTCCGCCCCAACCGGGAATCGAACCACGGATCTCCCGCATTCCAGACAGGCGTCTTAACCACTAGACCATCAGGACGGATACATTGTAAGCTCTGAATTGTAGTTGGATTATACATCTGAATGGATGGAACAGTACTGCAACGAATATCTGCTGCCTTTGAACTGACTACCTAACATTAATTATAATGTCATTACCTTTAAGCAGGTATGAGCGAGGGTTTATTTCTCGATTTTTAGTCGGGAAACACTCCCGTAGGTGTAATTGATATTAATTACTACAATTCAGAAATTAAAAAAGTCCGCCCCAACCGGAATCGAACCACGGATCTCCCGCATTCCAGACAGGCGTCTTAACCACTAGACCATCAGGACGGGTACATTTTAAGCTCTGAATTGTAGTTGCATTATACATCTGAATGGATGGAACAGTACTGCAACGAATATCTGCTGCCTTTGAACTGACCACCTAACCCAGCAAACACATAAGTTACGGTAGAGTGATGGCTGCGTGCTGGCACTTCTGGCCACTGTGGCCACTGGCTGCCAGCAATGAAAAGGTGTCAGCCTGTCACTGGCATACCGTCTGAAGGCTGGCCAGAACAAAAATAACCCCAGCCCGGTGTTGGTTGGCCGCTGTCGTGTTTATGTCGTTTTGCCGCCACGGGCGTGAAGATGGCTGGCGATCACTTTGCCGGCTGCCGGTTGGCCAGCAGCGGATAAGTCATGGACCATCACTTGTAACCCTACGCACGGCTGGCCACAACATACTAGTAACCTACCCAGTGATGGTTGGCCGCTGCCATGTCGCTGTTGTTTTTGCCGCCACAGGCGTGAAGATGGCTGGCCATCACTTTGCCGGCTGCCGGTTGGCCAGCAGTGTGTGTTGGCTCATCACTAGAAAACCGTCTTCTGGCTAAACATATTTTAACAATCACCCATCCAGTGAAAGTCGATTTGCTATTGTATGTATAGGTGATTATTCCCTCAACACAGCAAGCTTCTTCCGTGGCGCAACGGTAAGAGGCTAGGCTTACAGATGGAGAGTCGCCCTGCTGGACCGAGTTCGAGACACCTCACTTGAAACTTTATAATTACTTGCAAATTATACATATTGTGTATCACCCTACAGATATTTGACTGGAGTCAAATTACACGAAATACCTTTGAGAGACCGATATTATAACAATTATACTTATTATTTCAATTTTTTTGTTTACATATTTAGATACCAGATCGCGCTGGTTCCAATGATTTCCAAGCAAACACGATTGATGGGCCATAAGTGGCCCGCAAGCGGCTGGCCAGTTCAGTTCTGGCCAGCCGCTTGCGGCCGGCATCTTTGGCCATTTGCCGGTTAAGGGCCGGAAGTGAGCCACAAGTGACGGTCGGCTGATGGCCGGTGGGACAAAATCAGAGCGAGCCGTAACTGGCCAAAGATGCCGGCCCGCAAGCGGCTGGCCAGTTCAGTTCTGGCCAGCCGCTTGCGGGCCACTTAGGGCCCATTAATTCGTGTTTGCTGGGAACATTAATTATAATGTCATTACCTTTACGCAGGTATGAGCGAGGGTTTATTTCTCGATTTGTTTAGTCGGGAAACACTCCGGTCGGTATAATTGATATTATTTACTACAATTCAGAAATTAAAAAAGTCCGCCCCAACCGGGAATGGAACCACGGATCTCCCGCATTCCAGACAGGCGTCTTAACCACTAGACCATCAGGACGGATACATTGTAAGCTCTGAATTGTAGTTGCATTATACATCTGAATGGATGGAACAGTACTGCAACGAATATCTGCTGCCTTTGAACTGACCACCAAACATTAATTATAATGTCATTACCTTTACGCAGGTATGAGCGAGGGTTTATTTCTCGATTTGTTTAGTCGGGAAACACTCTCGTAGGTGTAATTGATATTATTTACTACAATTCAGAAATTAAAAAAGTCCGCCCCAACCGGGAATCGAACCTCGGATCTCCCGCATTCCAGACAGGCGTCTTAACCACTAGACCATCAGGACGGATACATTTTAAGCTCTGAATTGTAGTTGCATTATACATCTGAATGGATATACATCTGAATGGATGCATCCATTCAGATGTATAATTCAACTACAATTCAGGGCTTAATGTGTACCCGTCCTGATGGTCTAGTGGTTAAGACGCCTGTCTGGAATGCTGGAGATCCGTGGTTCGAATCCCTGTTGGGGCGGACTTTTTTAATTTCTGAATTGTAGTAAATAATATCACTCAATATAATTGTATTTGACCTCAAAACTAAACTAAGTACACAATAAAATTATATAGCATCCAATGTATCTGCATTTCAGTCTACTTATGGAAAACAAATGAGAATTTAGACTCAAAAAGTCTACGCATATAGTTGTAGAATGGTAGTAGACTAGGTTGCTTCGCGAACGCTTTTTTTAGTCGCGTTGATGAATGAGCTTTTTTGTAAGTTTTTAGTTTGCGTAGGACCACTTTTCCTTTGCAAGTGCTTTTTGAATGCATTGTAGGTGATTGTTGTCAAGTTTCTATTGTTACTTGTTAATTGTTCATATAAACCTAAAAAAAAACTCATATTAAAACCTTTATTCTATGGATTCTGGCTAAATTTTTATACTTTTTCTTTCAAAAATCAATACATCACCATTACCTTAATGTCCATGTAAAATATGAACGTTGCAGCCCCACCCGTTCAGTCAGAATCGGCCCAAATGTCACGAATATATCGCAATAAAAATCGAAAAAATCGTAAAAGTACGATATTCATAAGAAATATTTCTTCGATTGTACCCAAAAACGTGGCAGGTCTAAGTTCAGAGATTTCAAAAGTCCCCTCCAATTTTCATCAAGATCGCATATGCCGTTTGCCCGGTAGAGTGCGAACAAACAGACAGAAAAAAAGAAAAAAACATTGCAGCTAAATTGTTTGAGGGGTCAGTGAAATTGAAGTCTTCGCTTCGCTCCTCCAAAAACTTAGTTTTGTTTTGAGACATTAAACCTTGACTAGCAAATAATGCCCAACCAGCGATCGGCATTTTGGTATCGATGTTATCTGGTTGTCTACGATTCACCTGCGGGCGACCGGGAACGCATCAACGTCAGGGATAGTTTGTTCGGAACAACATTATGCGTCTCGTTGCTGTTCCACTTTCAGTCACCGTTTAATTACAAACTCGATATGTGGATGAATTAAAGCCCAAACCAGAAGTTAAAAAAGCTTCTTCTTGAAGCTGGATCAAACCCGGGACCTTCTGCACTGAAGTAGGGACATTATAGCTACTTGACCAGCGAGACCCACATATGAGCTCAGTCACGAAAACTGTTTTTTGTGGCAGGCATTACACGAATTGTTTTGTACACCTCGTTGTAAGATGGTGGATAGCACCAGTCACATTTACAGTTTTACATACTAGGAAAACGCTTAAGTCCCGCCGCGTTGATGGATGAGTTTTTTTTAAGTTTTCAGTTTGCGTGGGATATCTTTACTTTTGCAAGTGCTTTGTTTTTCTGCCGACGCATTGTAGGTTATTGTTGTCAAGTTTCTATTGTTTCTTGTTAATTTGTTATTATTTAACGTTAAAATCTTACATTAAAAGCTATATTTCTACGGATTCTGGCTAACTTTTTCAACATTTTCTTTCAAAAGGTACTACATCACCATAACCTTAATGCCCATGTATAATATGAACGTTGTAGCCCCACCCGTTTGGTCAGAATTGGCCCAAATGGCACGAAAATATCGCACAAAAAGTCAAAAAACGTATATTAAAAGCTTTATTTCTCTCGATTCTGGCTAACTTTTTCAACTTTTTCTTTCAGAAAGCAATACATCACCATTACCTTAATGTCCATGTGAAATATGAACGTTGTAGCCCCACCCGTTTGGTCAGAATTGGCACAAATGGCACGAAAATATCGCACTAAAAATCGAAAAAAATCGTAAAAGTACGATATTCATGAGAAATATTTCTTCGATTGTACCCAAAAACGTGGCAAGTCTAAGTTCAGAGAAAACGAAGGTCGTGTAAAATTTTCATCAAGATCGCATATGCCGTTTGCCCGGTAGAGAGCGAACAAACAGACGGAAAAACAACAACAAAAAAAAAAAAAAAAAAAAAAAAAAACCGAGCTAATTTTTTGGGGGGTCGGTGAAATTGAAGTCTTCGCTTCGCTCATCCAATAATTCACAACGCCGTGATACACTTGAGTAAAAATAATTATTTAAGAAACTGTATTCGTAGGAATGCTTGGTGTAAACACAGGCCAAAGTTTTAATTATTGTTATAAAATTAAGATGTAAGGTTAGCTTGGAGGCAGGATTGTCTAAGGGTTTTTAGTAGAACTCAACCCCAGCATTCGACCATGACTGTAACCTTGGAATAAACCTTCTGTCAGGGTACTGACGGTGGCTGGTATCGAACCGACGATCTACCTATAGACTCCTACCTAGGAATAGGATCTTAGAGACTCGCTTTTAATCGACGTAGGCATAATGAGTAGTCGAGGTGATATGACCGCCAGATAATGTCACCATGTACAAATTTAAATTTTTATCGTGGGAAACCTGTTATAGGGTGCAATTAGCCCCTCTTAAGGTGAACTAGGTATGTGCGGATAGGAAATTGTGAAGGGATGTCCGAAGGCTATTTAAGAGGACTCAATCCCTTGCATTCGCCTTAACGACTGAGGAAAACTTCGGAAAAAACCTTCAGTCAGGATTGCCGGTCTCGACGGGATTCGAACCCGGGACCTCCCGAATCAGAGTCGAGCGCTTAGCGCCCGAGCCAACACTGTCGGTACTAAGTATAATCTTTCATCTAGCCTATGTGACTCTCATCCTTTGTTTCGACCCATTTGTTGTTTCGATTACGGAATCATATAGCCAAGTGTATCGTTAGTGTACAAACACACTCGTAAAACTAAAATAATTCACGATGATATGCATCATGGGGAAACATTAGCAAATATTCGGCAGCATCGCGGAGTACTTCAATTCTAAAGAGCAAAATTTTCTTTCAGGTCGAACGGAGAAACTAATTTTCGTTTTGTAATTTGCAATCGAGATGAAAGGAAATACAATATGTCGCGATGTAAAATTATATAATATCTCATGCTCTGGAGCATTAGCTGAAATATGAGAGTTTCAGGAAGGCTTTGGCGGCGCGGTATCTACTAGCTTTGGGCGACTGGTTGCTGCGATAGGAGAATGGGAAGAAATCACGTAATTTTCATGCGCCTACACTGATTAAAAAGTTTGTACGACGCAAAATGTCAATGGATCGGATTGCTAAGGTTCTTCTAGTAATATTGAAATACTATTTTTGTCAGACACGAAACGGTAGGTCTACTAACACTACTACTTAAGCGTCGAAAGTGGTCCTCTGGCATAGCCCTTAAACCTGCTTTTACAAGGTCTCCGTGTTTAATTTTTTTTGAAAAAATACAGCTTCAATTTCACTTGTTTCCTTGCTAAACCGTTAATAACAGATATTAAAATACATAATCGATTTGTTTGAACTGCCAAATTTTATGCTGCTTTGAGGAATCTTCAATAAAATTCACCTTTTTAACGTGTGTTTCGATGGCGCCAATGTAATTTTTGCCACCAATCGGCCATGACAGTCATGTGACGTCAGCTGAAACTCTTGTACACAGCCAGCGAACCACGTGATAATTTTCGTATTCACTACTTTTTTAATTGTCTTCATAATACCTACTGTATATTTGTTTACCGCTACATTTAGTAGGTATAGGCATACCATTAGATTTAAAAACATTTTAAAATGTATAATATGATATTCAACTTTTACATATAAAATATATAATACCTAAATATTACCCTTATCTTAATTTGTAAAAATGTAGGTGTTTTGATAACAACACATGTATTCCTTCCTCTCGATAATCTTTTGGTATTCACAACTTTTATTTTAGACAGTAAAAATTGTAATCATTAGGCTTGCAATTTGTTAATATCACTTTTACAGGAACATTAAATTCTCGCAAAATATAGTAAGTTTTCAATTTCAACGTTCCTTATGTTGGAAACGGAACTCTATCCCATAACGTTCCTCTCCTTCCTGCCTACAAGCCTGTGAGTGAAGAAGGATAATAAATTAGGCCTATGTCAGGTAAGGTTTATAGTTTGAATGTTTTTGTTTTCATTGACTCGGACTCCCCTTCAGTGAATTTGTAGTTGTGATCAAATTCTATTTCGAGAATGTATGTTTAATGTACAGTGTACAGTACATTATACACGAACGATTCGGAGCTATTCATGCGACTCACTCACAAAGTAATGTAACCTGAAGATATTCGTATCATATAAAATCAATAATCTGAACTATGCCTAGAGGATACAAATTCGGTTTTGATTTTCTACTTCGACTTCTTTTAGCCATGTGACCTCATGCTCTATAATATATACCCTAGGGAATCTGATTTTTATAGAAGCACTTATTATTATTATTATTTATTTTCCACTTAAGCTTAGTAGGAAGGTTGGCAGAAAAGGGCAGTATGCCCCAAGCACAAGGTGTCTGCCAGCCTCTACACAACAAATTGTGATAATAAACAAGCTTATAAAACATAGAATATAGAAACATAAACAACATAAACAAAAACATAAGAAACATAGAAGAGACAAATTAACAAACAATAACAATTCAATGAATTCATAATATCAAAAAAGCAATCATAATGTAGAAGACTTAATAGCTCTCTTGAAAGGAGACATGCCAAGTCCTTGTATTTCTTCAGATAGGGAGTAGTTCCAAATTCTGGCAGTTCGGCAGTAGAACCCACTTATGTACGCGCTGGTTCGGGCAAATGGTGGCGTGATGGACTGGGCCTGGTGACGTCTTGAATCCCGAAGGTTCCAAGACACCCGATGGAATGGGTCGAGGTCCACACAGCCAGTCAACATCTTTTGAAGAACAAAACGTCCACTTGCTTCATGAGTTGTTCAATTGTGATAAGGCGACATTGACCACGACGTGTAGAGGCACTAGGCTCTTTGTAACCCATAATATGTCTGGTGGCACGATTTTGAATTCTTTCCAACTTGCACATATTGTCCTTTGTTGTTGGATGCCACGCTGGTAGGCCATGAGTGATAATTGGCCTAACCAGCGCTAAGTATGCAGTGCGAAGGGTTCTTGCTTGATTGTTTTTGTCTTTGGGTTTTTGGACTTTTTCAAGAATTGGGTGTTAATCATGTCAGGATAGTTAATTGGTGTTTAAAGGATTGTCTTTGCGTTTTATAGATTAAATAATAGTACACAAATATTGTTAAGTTGGAGTTTATGGAAAAATGAAGGGATATTCCACCAAGGTGAGGTGCGTATCATCCCTTCAAGAATTTTGAATTTTGAGTTGTTTAATCATAATTGACCAGAGAGGTCAAGGCCCTTTACGACGTTTGTATTTCAAGGTTTGTTCATGTTCATAGTGGCCGAGGGAGTTCATGAGTGGATTTCCACTCTGCCCTAGGCTTGCATAAAAAGACGTTGTTATCTTGTGAATGACTGATCGTAAAGATGGAGCCGTTGGGTGTAAATAAATAAGAATAACTCCTTGTTTTTGCTCAACTTCCTATATTAAGATCATGTCACACATGCCAGTACACATATCAGGGTGTCTACATGCAGTCTGGAAAACCTTGAACAGTCAGAGTAATTCATAAATCTGGAAAAGTTAAGAGAAATTGATCATATTTCTGTCATTTTCTTATTTTCACTCAAAAATCTAAAAAAATCACAAAATCAAGTCTATAAAATCTATTTTTCCCGTGGACTGGCTTCCTGATTCCAATTTTCATTTGCCATCACTATCAAGCATAACGTTGAAGGGCACTATCAGTTCTCGTATTTCCCAAATCAGACAAATTATGGCCTGAAAATATATGCTTTTCAATGTAAAAAGCTTGGAAAAGTAAGGGAATTTGGTAACGGAAAAACCTTCAAATTGTAATTGTGTTGTGACATCGTGTGCTGTTGGTCACACCTCAAAGGTGTGTCTACCTAAAGTTTATCTTCTAGCCAAGGTTTAGATTGTGGACCCTACGGCGTTGAACGGAACGGAAGATAACAACATCCGGTTTGGAGCGAATGAAAAGTGGATTACGAGATAACACGATTTCAGGCCGGGATCATTCTTTTAATTAAGTTATGCTCAAAGTTTCCGTTAGGCCTAAGTGTTTTGGACAAGTGGGTGGGGTAACCCGGGTTAGGGGTAAGTTTGTTGGCGATGGCACAGCGCCCGCACACTTCCGCCAAGGAAGTACGCTCTCTCTTGTTAATCAGTCGGAAAAAACTTGTGGGACTAAACTTGATGAAAACGCAAGGACAGACGCGGTTTTGAAGGACACGAGACGTTTTAATCAAAATATTCCTAGTTGGTTGTGGTTTCTTTTCGACATGTCATACGTGCAATAATATACAACTCCGAACAAACTGGTGGACTGGCTTTAGGGACACTTTGTTATTGCAATGTTCGCGCGTTGTTTTTCTCATATACGTCTGAAGTATAGAGGGATAGAAGTGAAACTTTTCTTGTAAGTTCTGTTTTGCGAAGAAATCAATAGAGGATGATTTTGTATAGCCACGGTGATAAATACTAGGAAAACGCTTAAGTCACGCCGCGTTGTGGATGAGCTTTTTTGTAAGTTTTTAGTTTGCGTAGGACCACTTTTCCTTTGCAAGTGCTTTTTGAATGCATTGTAGGTGATTGTTGTCAAGTTTTTATTGTTACTTGTTACTTGTTATTATAAACCTCAAATAACTCATATTTAAACCTTTATTTATTTGGATACTGGCTAACTTTTTCAACTTTTTCTTTCAAAAGGTACTATATCACCGTAACCTTAATGTCCATGTGAAATATGAACGTTGTAGCCCCACCCGTTTGGTCAGAATCGGCCCAAATGTCACGAAAATATCGCACTAAAAATCGAAAAAAAATAGTAAAAGTACGATATTTATGAGAAATATTTCTTCGATTGTACCCAAAAACGTGGCACGTCTAAGTTCAAAGATTTCAAAGGTCCCCTCCAATTTTCATCATGATCGCTTATGCCGTTTGCCCGGAATCGTGCGAACAAACAGAAAAAAACAAAAAAAACAACAGAGCTATTTTTTTTTTTTTTTTGGGGGGGGGGGAGTCAGTGAAATTGAAGTCTTCGCTTCGCTCATCCAATAAATTTTGTTCGACCCTTTAACTAAACATGTTGTACATGATTGTAGCCAAATCCTTGTTACTTTCGATTTTTAAATTTTCTGTCTCGTATATATCAGATAAAGTTCGAATGACTTTTTATTAACACAAAATACCTAAATCACCTCGAGGCATATTAGTTATTTACTTGATTCTATTTGATTCATGTCATAGTGAGCTTAAATTAAACTGGTCAATGTAAATAATGTCTTAAATTAAAAGAGCAAATTTATCATGACAAAGCATTCATGCAGCTTTCACGATTAATTCAATATTTAAATATTTAAAATCAAACAAGGAACAAAGAATATAAAATAGTACATAGTAGTATACATAGATAAACACCAATCTATAGCAATATACTCGTCAGTAAATAAACAGTTTTTAAGTTTTGCCTGTAAAATAATACGTGACATTTTATTTATCTTCCTTTTTACTCATCGTACAAAGCATATTAGCATAACAACTGTTTTAATAAAATATCGGCTATGTTTTGTACACAAAAGCGCCGTTCTGGCTCTTGTCCCGAACTTTATACGAGGAGCGTATCGTTCGCGTTATATCTGGGTAGTTGGGAGATGAAAATGGCCACTTAAGTTAAATAAATCTTTTAAAGTCTACGAGAATTCTCTAAAAGCAATGTGATCTTTCATCATCTTCCGTAAATCTGTGAGAAGCCTTTACGAACGTTAGAATTTAGTTTTATTAAAAGAAAACTTTCCGTTCTGTTATCCTATTTGTGAGTGATGACGTGTCGTCAAGAAATGCAACGATTACGTTTGCAACAACGAAAAAATATTATACCGACTCTTATTTTGTTTCATGTGTAGGATAAGAGGGAACTAAAGTAATGCAAATTTGCAAATTGCAAATCTTTAATGATAGGTGTATACATTTTCCTCAACAAAAAAAAACAATTTCTACATTTGGATACTCGGGAAACACTCCCGTAGGTGGAATTGTTATTATTTAATACAATCCAGAAATTACAAAATCCATCCCGATCGGGGTTCGAACCCGAGTCTCCCACTTTCCGGGTGGACGCCTTAGCCAACTAGACCACCGAGACGGTATCTATTTAACTTCTGTATTGTCGTTACATTATAGAACTTGAATGACAATACAAAAGTTAAATAGTTACCGTCTCGGTGGTCTAGTTGGCTAAGGCGTCCACCCGGAAAGTGGGAGACTCGGGTTCGAACCCCGATCGGGATGGATTTTTTAATTTCTGGATTGTATTAAATAATAACAATTCCACCTACGGGAGTGTTTCCCGAGTATCCAAATCGAGAAATATACCCTCGCTCATACCTGCGTAAGGTAATAACATTATAAATATGTTTGTTTGGTCAATTCAACAGCAACAGTTTTCGATGCTTTATTGTTCCATCCATTCAAGTTCTATAATGTAACGACAATACAGAAGTTAAATAGTTACCGTCTCGGTGGTCTAGTTGGCTAAGGCGTCCACCCGGAAAGTGGGAGACTCGGGATGGATTTTTTAATTTCTGGATTGTATTAAATAATAACAAAAACAATGCGTTAAGCTATAATGGTTAGCGTCTTTTGTTTTAGTTGTTTGCAAAGTCATATGACAAGGCTCAAAATCATACCTAATCCCGTTTGGAGGCTAAATTACCTACTGGATTTGATCCTTTATTTCTATCCATTTTGAGGGCGAACTGACTTGACTGTTGATGTAACACGTTAGTATTTTGGGGGCCATATATAGGTTTCAGTTTTGTAGGCGATACAAAATAGTTTGATCCATTCATGGTCTCCATACTGAGATATAATAAGCATGATCACAACAGATGGTTACAACTTACAAATAAATAAGGATGTCAAACAATAAGTCATTTCACATCAATACCTAGCTATAATATGTTTAATCGATATCAGAGTCGTAAATAGTAGATATAATATTTGTTTGCCGTTGTCGATCGATTGATTCTCGTAAGTTTGAGCGTTATTTTCAATATTTGTCAAGTTATTTGAGAATAATGTTTGGCCGCTTTCCCGAATAAATATCGTTCTTTAGTAACCAATTAAACTTTTTCCGTACTTTCACCCCATTCTAATCAATCCATCCATATATTCATGTCAAGATAATATATGATAACTTAAATACTTTGACACTAGGTCTATAGTCAAAAACTTATTTACCATTGATCGATATCGAATCTTTGATTGACATCAAAAAGTTAAGCGATGTCGAATCGTTTGCACTTGTAGGTATATTGATCATTAAGCTATAATATTTTTACATCGTCACAGATCGGCATAACTCGCACCTTGATTTCGACGTTCGAACGTAGGCAATAGATGTTCGAAACCAAGTAGTACATATATTTAGCAATTTTGAGAGCATTTCCTGCAGCCTGTTTTTCCTTTGTTATGAAAATTATCGTGGTTGTCTTGCAAGGATATACATTTTAAAAAAATCATTGACTTATTTTGACAATTGCACAAAATTGGATATCATAAAAACAATTTTATACCTTTGCGTATTTTTTCTCAATAAAAAATATTCTCGAGAGGAGACATTTTTACGCCTCCTTGACATCAAATGTGTACTCGTACATGTCAGTCAGATCAGATGCATATTGGCCTTAGGTCAGGAAGTGCCCTTGGGAAAAAAATCCCTTGAAGGGATGCCTCGAAATACCCTTTGCATTTCAAGTTACGTCATTTGCTAAACTCACATTGTTTTAAATACCTAAACATAAAAAGTAAGTAAATTCCTAATACAATTTGAAATTTCTTCACGATCAAGTGGACGGGGTGTAGAAACTGTCCCGCAGGAGTCATACGGAAGCGTACACGTGGCTTGCTTAATTAAATTCATTTTATCAGCATTGCATGCTTTTAATCATGGCATATTCCTGGTTGTGTCTGGTCATTTACGTCTGCAAGTCACGTAGATCCACGCCTTTTGGGAAGATGTATCTTCTGAGCCATGTATCTATCCTTTAGCGCTGTAATTAATTAATGAAAATGGCTTCAGTAACTGTCATATACTCGTTTTTATGAGTTCTAAGGATAGTGTTTTCGTGAGAGTACTTACCGTGGATAGGCGCACAAAAAATACATTTTTTTACAAACTAGGCCCTTATCAAGGATTCCTACGATTGAAAATAGGTGAAACCACCACACTGACGCGAACTAAAATACAAGTTGTACACACATTTTTTAAAGAAGAAACATATATGTAATTAACTGTTTACCAACCCTGCGGTTATTTTCCTTAGATTAACAATTGAGTCTATAAAATTAGTAAAATGTTAATTGAGAGTATCTTTAAACTCAATTCACAAAATCGTTGCTTTTCTCTTGAGTACGAACCCACAGTCAAAGTGTCTAGCGCGGCTGGATAAAGATGAGGCGTCCCATGTCGGAGATTCGCCGAGTACGGAGAAAAGCAGTGACTTTGGTAAAAAATAAACATTATATTTTAGGGTAAAATACCTAACGAATTAATATGATGTAACGGTGTGCCTATATATTTTTATTAAATAGCTAATTCACAAAAACACAAAACATAAATTAGTCGAACGCTACAGTTGTATTGATCATTGAGTCATAAAATACAATGTCATTGAGATGGAGTGTGGCTCGTTGGTCTTGTTGTGGCTCGTTGTCTTGTTAGTGTGGCTCGTTGGTCTTGTGTTAGCGTATCTGCTTCCAATGCAGAAGGTCCAGGTTCGATTCCCGCCATAGTCAGAGTTTTTAACTTCTGATTTGGACTTAAGTCCATCAGTTCTTGTCTTAGGAGTTTGTAAACGGTGACTTTGAGCCGTCCTAGCAACGAAGCACATGATATATTCTGAGTTGTGCTGAAACGGCCTGGTTGATTCTGGCGTTGATTCGCGGTGTTCGCACTGTCCATACCACCGATTGCTATATTTCCTATTAAAAAATAACGATCTTTGGTTGGTTATCGCTCACTCGCCGATTGCGTCGGGCCTACAGGGTTGGCTTAGTCGCTTTGATTTAAAGTCCCTACTGAAAATCAGTTATATAACTGAGTGGGTAGACTAATACAATTTTTTTTTTTTTTTTTTATGGAGTGCTTTACACCAATGTGTTGTTTCTACTTTCGGATTTTACCATCGCTCGGCACACTGAGCGAGACATGAAACACGATCGGTGTGCACCTTATTTCATTGACTCACCTTCGTGAAGAGAACAACAATCTAACGGCATTATTTACGTAAGGCCTTTAACATGCTTGGAAATTATTTGGTTCTCCAATTCTTCATTGTGACAATACATAGTTTCGTAGAAGCCCTAAGGTAGACACCTTTGATTGTGATCTTTCAGTGTGTGAAAACATGACTTCAAAACCTCGCTATTTGTGGAACGTCTAGTCGCGCAGTTTAGCATAGTGCTCCGTACACAGTTTGGCTAGATAAGGGCACTCCGTTCATTGGCGGATTAAAGCACGCTAATAATTCATCTGAAAGCCTACGGGCTCTGCTAAGAAAGCCCACCAACCCGACGTCGGATGTTATTTGCAAGCTATCACGTGGCTCCTGTCACGTTCGTCTGTGTAATAAGTGGCACCCTGGGGTAGAGTGGCACAGTTGGCGGTGCAAGGGAGGTCTAATGAACACTGAGTGCCTCTATTGTATTACTTCAAATGCAATGTTGTATACTTATTGGGATATGCATTAGTGTTTGCTAGAGACAGGATACATTAGCGGTGGTGGATTTAAATAAATTAATAATAAAGTCATAACAGAATAGGATAATGACGAAAGCTAAACTATATGCTATCAAAAATGTTTACTCAGGTACACTATAAAATTAAACGATTCAAGAATCACGTATTCATGTTGACGTTAGGAACCTCAAGAAGCACGCTCTATTCTCTCTGTGTGTGTGTGTTTGCACAACAAGAGAGGCCTTCCTTTTAGCCATTCAAGTTTTACAAGTACAACTGAAATACAACCTCCCTGGGCGTCGAATAGTTTAGCTAGATGAGGTGTTGGTCTGATCATGGACTTATAATAGTAACTGGCGTTGATGTTCCCATTGTGGTATCCCAGGTTTTCGAAGGTAAAGTTATTGGCGAAATCAATAAAATTATTTTATTATACGCCTTTAATTTAGCACCATGCTATGCATTTCTTCAGAAAATTAAGACACAATATATTTATGTCTTGCGAACTGTTAAATTTACAGCAAGGTCGCGCAATGAGTTATTAGATGTAGGCCTATTCGTTTTCCAGGATAGTTATTTCCTAAAGAAAATAAAGTTTATATTATTGTACTGAATTTTATTTCCTAAATTCGACGTAGTATCCTGAAATTATTCTAACATATTTCGTGATTTTCAGTAACAACGTCAACATAAAGAGAGTTTGTCTGGGCTACCTCTATGCGATGAAATGGTTGTTATATGTATATTAGGTGCGCACTTAATAATGCTAACGCTCCAACTTTTAACACGCCCCTCTCGAATGTTTTACCAAAACCAATTAGGATGATGAAGTATGAAAAATTTAAAAGTGCATTAAAAACTAATTTTAAAAGTTTGGTAACTCCCCAAGTTTATGCACGTTTATGCTCCGCAGACACATAAAATTACAGACTTTAACATGCTTACAAATACTGCAAACATACCTAGGCCTACACACATTTATGATTTTTAGCTGTGTATAATGTATATACGAATTGAATGGTTTTTAATTAATATTCTAACTTTGATGCATGTGTGGTTTAATAAACAAACATTATTATTCGTAGTAACTTGTACATATCCTTATTCTTCCCATTATCATAGAAATTCACCCCTCTTACCACTCTAATCAACTCATTTGTTATTTATTTTAAAATATATCGTTTACAAAAATACTCATCCCGACTGGGGTTTGAACCCGTACCTCCCATATTCTACGTAGGTGCCTGAGCTAATCCTAGACCACCGAGAAAACCTGAATTTTTAGTACGTTACATATATGTGAAGGAATTTATTTGCATCTAATTTCTGGATTGTATTAAATATTATCAATTTTACCTACATGAGAGTTTCCTGACTAACGAAATCGAGAAATATTATGTTAGTGGTATGATCACGTCTTGTAGTATAACTGTAAATAACAATGTCGATACTGATTGCTATATTTCCTATTAAAAATATCGATCTTTGGTTGGTTATCGCTCACTCGTCGATTGCGTCGGGGCCTACAGGGTTGGCTTAGTCGCTTTGATTTAAAGTCCCCTACTGAAAATCAGTTATATAACTGAGTGGGTAGACTCTAAATACAATTTATTTATTATATATTTAATGTTCTGTTTTACTTTATTGTATGAGGATTGGAATGTTGTTAACAACAGTTTTCATAATACCAACTCACCTGAAAGTAAACAAATTTAATTTTATAAAGATATTTATACACCTACATAGTTACGTCTGTGAAATGATACCATGTAACTGACGTGTGTAATAATGTATGGGTTTAGTTATTACTGCTGTAAAATTGCTTGAACGTAAAATACTGTTATTGTCCTGTGTCGATTTGTTTTTGGTGGTAAACCGCAAATAACATTCGCAACTTATACAACCGGAAAATACATACTCTATATTTATGGGATTTCCGAACATATGCATTTATCATTTAGTTTAGTGCAAAACACGAGATGAAATTGTAACCAATAACTATGCTATCCCGATACAAAGGTATTGTTGGATTTGATGAAGTTATTTTTCTGAAACAAACAAGCTAATAACACAATCTATTTCCTATTAAAACTTTGACTTGGTAAAATAGAACACGCACAGTCTGCACTTCTAGGCCTCACCCATTAGAAAAGGGTAATGAGTTTTAGAGCAGAGATTATTTTAAAAGGGTGATGATTAATTACTGGTGAGGAAAAACTTTGCCCAACCTAAGCCTAACACTTAAACACACACAACATCAATCAACTTTAACATTTAAACGTAAACGCCATATTTCTCCAAATTACTTAAATAAAACGATGTGTCGATCAGCAGTGTGACCACTTTGTAAATATAACTAGGAAAACGCTTAAGTCCCGCCGCGTTGTTGGATGAGCGTAATTGGTGCATTGAGCTGCATTGAGTTACGCGGATTTTCTGTTGTTCTGTGAAAAAATCATTACTTATTCGAAGATTTTTTTTAAATTAAATTAAATTAAATTATTAATTAACTTAATTTTTTTAATAAATCGTAATTTTTACGTAATTTTAAAAAAAAAAAAAATCGTAAAATTGCAATTTTCATAAGAAATAATTATTCAATTGCGCTCAAATTTTACACGAGTATATTAATTCATGAAATTAAGGTTCTATAAAAAAAATCATTACAATAGGATAAAGCATGTAGGTGTTATATGTCAAAGAATTGTTTTAAAAAAGAAAAAACCGTAAAATTTCGATTTTCATGAGAAATAATGTTTCGATTAAGCTCAAATTTCACACGAATATCTTAATTCATAAAATTCAGGTTCTGTTAAAAAATCATTACAATCGGATAAAGCATGTAAGTGTTATAAGTCGAAGAATTTTTTTAAAAATCGAAAAAAATCGTAAAATTGCGTTTTTTATAAGAAAAATTTTCCCGATTGCGCTCAAAAACGTGGCAGTTCTAAGTTCAGAGATTTCGAAGGCCTCCATAAAATTTCATCGCAATCTGAGTATCGGTTTAGCCGGAATCGTGTTAACAAACACACAAAAAAAAAAAAAAGAAAGAAAAAAAAAAAAAAGAAAAAAAAAAAAAAAACATTCCGGATTTTTTTCTCCAGTGTAGTGAAATGGAATCTTCGCTTCGCTCGCTACGCTCGCTACGCTCATCCAACAACTCATGCGACAACTTGTCGATTGACAGTGACAACTATGTTAATACATTAACTCATGCGACAACTTGTCGATTGACAGTGACAACTATGTAAATATATTAACTCATGCGACAACTTGTCGATTGACAGTGACAACTATGTAAATATATTAACTCATGCGACAACTTGTCGATTGACAGTGACAACTATGTAAATATATTAACTCATGCGACAACTTGTCGATCGACAAATTAATTCATATAGAAAATATACCCCCTGAACTCGTAGAATTAATAGTCGTGTACATATGTTTTGGTAATGTGCTATTACTCCTATGCATAGATCAAGCGCGCTACCATGGTATAACTCAATGTAATCAAACCACAACCCTGATAATTTAATAGAGATTTAGTTTTTTTTACTTAATCCTTGCAAATGTTACATTGTGGGTAGGTAGTATTTATCTCTCTACTGAAAACAAAGCTAAGCTGGTATTTGACGTTCTTGGCGACGCTTAACCTATTTAAAGCGCTGAGCGCGCACCATGGAGGGTTTATAAGCTGCTTTAGTGCTAATCTGAACCGGAAATGCTTCGAAGAAGCCTTGAAATGCTGAAAACTCATCTAGAAGTCACTGTCTACCTTGTTCGATGACTCAATCATATGTTTAAATTATCATCGACTATGTACTTTTTCACAAACTTTTAGTGACAGCTATCCAAATAACTTTTTTTAAATGCTTTTGCATTTCGCAATTTCGTTCCAATGGTGGTGTAACTGTTAGGTGGGTCACGATATTAATTAATGGTCTAGGCATAATCCAAAACGGGTATCGATAAAATTTCTTGATTCAGAAAATCATTTAAAATACGAACATAAATCTATCTAAATTTATTTATTTACAACACTATATAGGAACTAAATAATTTCGAGTTTTTATTTCTTGTGGGAGTTTTTTGTAGAGAATAGTGCATATACTATGGACTAATTTTGTATAATGAGTGTGAAAATGAGGGAATGAAAACATTAGTTGTATGTCTTGTGCGGTGAGTGTGATTGGTTGAGTTATCATCTACAATAAACTTTTGGCGTGAAATACTAGACAAATATAGGGGGTAATAAAAAATAACTATTTAATAAACCAACCGATTAGTATATTTAGCAAGTCACACGTGTAGTGGGATAGGCTCCGAACAGATTGCGTTCCCGCGCGGTTATTTGCCCCATGGTAATAAGTTATTCTGGAAGACATGTTGCAACCAATGTATCGTAAACAACACTTTACTCACGCTTATTGGTTGCGTAATGTAAGATTCGCGTGAGTTACGCTGAACCGTTAAAATGAATGGTAGGTATGTGGGTGTGATTTCTCGAGTTAGGATAGGGATGGTATATTATTCTTGTCGGTGTAGTATGGTGTTGGGACATAACACATAAAATATACGAACAGTGAGAGTATCTGTGTAAATAGAGTAAGATTGCATTGCGAATGCGAACAAAAGTCAATTTTTTGGTGGAGGTGCCGGGTTACAAAACAGAATTTAAAAATGTTATTTCCTTTCTAAATTTTTTTTGTGTACTTCATTGTTTAATATACATATTTAAACAATCATATCACTTGTAAAATGTAAACGAAAATGGTGCTATAAGTTCTTTGTAAACACGAACTATATAAATAAATACCCTTTGATAAGTTGCTTTACACACATTGGATTTACGTTTTTAAATTATCACAGTATAAATTTGTTTTAAGTCCTTGAACAAATTAATGGGAAGTGGATTGTTTTATGCTGGCTACATTCTGATTCATGTGTGGCTTAAAACATACTGAAATAGAATTGAATTATTGAAAATTACCCACGTTACACACATGTGAAACGGCATGCTATTTATGTACTAACATAGATTTATTTGTTAAAGTGCAAATAAAACAAGGTAACCAGAAGTTCTAAAAAATAATTTTTTAAAAAATCAAACCCGTTTTTAGTGCAATTTCGTCTACGTATAGAGTGGCTTGTTAGTATAGTGGTTAGAGTCCATGGTCCAATAGTGAATTCCGCTTCAGGCACGAGATATTTAACTTATAATGTGAACTTAATTATCAATTCATCTGGCTGGTATGCAAAGGTAGTTTAGCCGTCTAGAGAAGCAAAACATACAAACTTTTTTTGTATTAGCCTTGTGAATCTGGCGTCGCTCACAGGCGGATCGTACCCAACTATTTTGGTCGGTGTTTCCGATTTTAAATAACGATCTCTGGTTGGCCATTGTTCGCGACTCGATGACGTTGGCGCTGACGTGGTTGGTTTTGCCCCCTTTAAAATTAAAGTTCTCTGAAAATCAGTTATAATATGTGACTGAGCACTGAGTACGTACGAATTTAATTTATGTATTTAGTAGATGAAAAAGTTGGAATTTAGATTATAAGAAAGAAATCCGTTTCAAAGTGATTCCGGGCAATATTTCCACTCTCCCATAATGTGTGACTTGGAGTTTGTTTTATCATTAAATTTTGTTTAGTTTTAACAATTAATGAAATGATTTTTAATCTGTCTAACCATTGATTCATGTGTGGCTTTAAACATAAAAAGAATATATTGAAAATTACCCAACTTACACAATTAAACGCATGCTATTATGTACAACATAGATTTCTTTGTAAGTGCAAATAAAACAAGTAACAGCAGTTCTAAAAAATATAAATTATGAAATAGCCTTTTTAGTGTCAATTTCGTCTACGTATTAGAGTGGCTTGTTAGAGTCATGTTATCCTGTCAATTCCGCTTCAGGCACGAGATATTTAACTTCTAATTTGAACTTAAATTCATCAATTCTTGTCTTGGATAAGTGCAAACGGTGACGTTTAGCCGTCCTAGCAACGAAGCAGACAAAACATACAAACTTTTTTTGTATTAGCCTTGTGAATCTGGCGTCGCTAACAGGTCGTGTATCCCAACTTTTTGGTCGCGTTTCGATTTAAATGACCGATCTCTGGTTGGCCATTTCGCGACATGATGACGTTGCGCTGACGTGGTTGGTTTTGCCCTTTAAAATTAAAGTTCTCTGAAAATCAGTTATTATGTGACTAAGTACACTGAGTACGTAGACTCTTAATACGAATTTAATTTATGTATTTAGTAGATAAAAAAGTTGGAATTTAGATTATAAGAAAGAAATCCGTTTCAAAGTGATTCCGGGCAATATTTCCACTCTCCCCAATTCAATGAGGTGTACTTGAGGTGTATGTTTTACTGCAGTTGTTATTTTTAGTGCTTGTTATTCTACTACAATAATTAAACACACTCGAAATAATATCTAAATCATTTTAACCACAGTATGAGATCTCTTTGCGTTTCAGCAATTTAAAAAGTCACATATTGCGAGAGTTAACATTTACACTAAATTAATAAATAAATAGCTATAGTTAAAAGCGACATTTCACGTTCCTTTACGAATAGTAAGCGCTAATGCGGTTACAAGGTAACACTAAACTATTGACTATAAAACTCGCAATCACAATAGCAAGAACTAGGTTCTGTTCTTTAAACTAATAACAACGCAATGTCACTTCGGTGTATCTGGCAAGTGACAAATGTACTTGCGCACGAGTAAGATTCTTACTGTGTGACTATCAGTTGGTGTATGATTTGAAACCATCAACGTATCTCAATTTTACATGTATTTTGCTTTCGAGCGTGGCGTATGCTAAACGAGAGACGTATTACGTTGTCGTCAATAACCGATATACGAACGATTTTAAATCGGATTTGTACCAACGACGTCTCATTAACTTACATTCAAATTCAATTTGGCGAAACTTTATTCCGTACTATTTTCCGTCAATGTTGAATCATTGCTGAGTGATAAGGAGTCGATAAATTATTTTGAAGTGATTGGCACCGGGTCAATAAGCTGCCAGTCAATCAAGTCTGTTGAAGGAAGTGTTGTTTGCGGTATCAGGTGTGCTGTGGTTTGCGCCAATGAGTGGGAGGAGAGGTGCGCGCAATTAAGGCCTTTAAATTAAAGTCCCCCATTGAAAATCAGTTACATGACTGAGTGGGCAGGCTCTAAATAAGAATTTATTTATATCATCTTTCTCACCATCTACCAAGGTGGCTCATGTACAAAATGTGGTGCCGGGTCATTTCTTTCGTGATATGTCCATTTACACTTTGGTTCAACGCCAATTCCAGTAAATGATTCGTTTTATGCAACTTATTTCTATGAAAAGAACTGTATATGTCTATTACGGGGTGTTCGTGTGTAAGCGGTTTAGCCGCGGTCGCTTAGCCGGTTCCCATTCGATCACCGAAGTTAAGCAACCTCGGGCGTGGTCAGGGGGAGAGTGGGTGAACGCTCTGCCAATGGGGACGTAGAAAATGGGGCTTCGTTCACCTCGACGTCTGCTCTGCAGTCCGGGTTACAACATATTTTCGGATGGCACGTAAAGCCGTTGGTTCCCTTGATCTTTTTCGGAAGGAGTAGGCTACGTGCCGGTACCGGGTTTCCCCTCCTCCCTTCTTCATCATCATGCATCGTTGTTTATTATCTGTTGTTTTACGGGTGTGGCCAATTCATGAATACATTTTTAAAACAATGCTCTACGACATAAAATGTGATCTCGGAAATTGCATCCAATTCATAATATTATTTTTTGTTTTAATTATAACAAGGTTTAAGCTGTATCTAGAAACTGTTGTTTGTGTTTTTATTGACAGTAACAGTATATTATACAGTTCTATGATCAATCATTACTGTCACTCACACTTCTCACAGTCACAGACACCATATTATTTACTGCAATTCAGAAATTAAAAAAGTCCGCCCCAACCCAACGGGAGATCCGTGGTTCGATTCCCGGTTGGGGCGGACTTTTTTAATATCAGAATTGTAGTTTAAATAATTATCAATTACACTTACGGGAGTTGTTTCCCGACTAAACAAATCGAGACACAGACACCATGTTGTGATCGCTCGTGCATTCGTTGGTTAAAGACATGATTAATATCTCCTTGATAAAGAAAGTTAACAAGATTACGGCGCTTTGTTTATAAAACGTTCTAACACTATGAGCAACCTATTTAAAAGTCGATTATTAAAACAAATAGCAAAATATGGATTGTATTTTTTAATTTTTTTATTTATTTGTTGTTTATCGTTGTCAAAATTACATTTAAAAACAGATAGACATAAAATCAACAAAGAAAGAAGTTAAAAGTATCTTGACAAGAAAGGGCGTCAACGCTAGCAAACATTTTGCTAAAACACTTAAAATCACGAAGATCTAGTGCCGCGAAGAGCCTTGCTAAACACAAAACTAACACGGCCCCGTCAGAGGTTCTGCCACAAGTGCTCCTTGCGCAGGGAAGATTTGTAGAATAAAAATACTAGGTTGTATTAGTCGCTGTTATGTAAATGTTATAAATCATAAAAACCAAAGTAATCCCTCTAGTGATGAACTGATAATTTATTTATACTAGGAAGGTTTGCAAACGCTTTTTCAGGCGTGTTGTTGGATGAGCGTAATTGTTTAAAAACGAAAAAAGCGTAAAATTGCGATTTTCATGATAAATAATTTTTCGATTACGCTCAAATTTCACACGAATATATAAATTTAAAATAAAGGTTCTGTGAAAAAAATCATTACAATCGAATAAATATTGTAGATAAGTCGAAGAAATTTTTTAAATGTCGAAAAAAATCGTAAAATTGTGATTTTTATGAGAAATAATTTTTCGATTGCGCTCAAAAAGGTGGCAGTTCTAAGTTCAGAGATTTCGAAGGCCTCTATAAAATTTCATTGCAATTGGAGTAACGGTTTAGCCGGAATCGTGTTAACAAACACACAAAAATACAAAAAAAAAAGAAAAAGAAAAAAAAACATTCGGATTTTTTTCTCCAGTGTAGTGAATTGGAATCTTCGCTTCGCTCGCTACGCTCATCCAAAAATACTAGTGAAAAGGCAGTGATAAAGCGACTTATTCGAAACGAGCATGGATCTACCATCTAGAATTGCAATAACGCAGAAACGGGTGGAATATTGTATTATTTCGACGCCCTTAAAGAGGGATAGATTAATTGCAATGTCATGTACGTCATTTAGTGTTTAATGGAGGTGGGAGGGCAGCTTTAATGGACTAGCTGAGTGTGCCATTAGACTTGAAGCAACACATTATTTTGCAAGGTTTACATGGGGGTGAATGAGAGAATAAGATCATTCAGTTCATAGGATTGTTGACTATAGACAAACAAGCTGTAGATCCAAGTTGAATGTTTATGTATGAAAAGAACGTAGATGGATTAAAAAAATGTTTGCTTTGACGTTTGCTGTTGACGTTGTTTGCGACGAATAGCAGTTAGGGGGGAAGGGGGCATCTTTTAAATTACTTGACTAAATTTGTATCCAACGCAAAGAAATTCCACAACGACCATTGAATTTGACACCTATTAGTCTAGCAGTAATTGTCCATAGATTCAAGTCCATGGATTCAAGGACATAGATAACAAAAACATTTAACAACACTGACTTTTCATGACTTGAAAAAGAATGGTCGATATAAGTATAATACTAGAGTTAAATTATCTTCTGTTGTGGTCTTTTATGTGACTTTGCGGTGCTCAGCTAAATATTCGGAGAAATCTATTAAACTGTACCTGTAATCAAATTGGTCGTTTGTGTCTACTAGACGGTGAATGGTGATGGATGAAAATGAGAGACAATTAAAGAAATCACTGCGATATTAGAAACCACGTTCCTTACAAGTCAGTCGTAGCATAGTTTCTCACCAATCGTATGAGCCACACGGATGGTTCTGCGTATAGTTATAATCCACTAGGTTCAACTCGTCACACAACAACCCTGCGAGTGCGCGTGCACACTGAATTGTTTATAACGCAGTGTGTATTTAAAAGTATAATCAACTTTTTGCGTTTGTTCATGCAAATTAATTGAGAATAATGACCCTTCTAGCAGGGTCGTTAAAACTGTCTAAAACTCTTTACAGCAAGTTAATTTTTCCCAAAGTCCCGTGTTTGCGGTCCATGTTTTGTCTTCTTGTTTACCTTTGTCTTTATAGATGACCTTTACACTGAGAAACACGAATAACAAAAGAAAACGTGCCCAGTAGATAATTAAATTTCTTTGAACTTCCTCGCACGCACTGATGGAATATGCTGCTAAAAGAAGAGAACTTGTTTGAGTAGCACAGTTCTGCTGTTGAAGTATTAAATTTGGTTTTAAAAGTTCCTTTCTAATAAAATAAATAAAAAATACAACGTTACGCTTAGTGTTTAGAAATCAAAATATACTACTTATCTATATAGCTCGGCTCCTTAGATACCAAACAGGCTTGAGTTCGGGGTTTAGTGATAGAGGCGTGAATTTTGATCATTTACTCAGAAAAACGTGCTGAGTAATTTTACAGGTGGTCCTAATCGATTTTCCCCCCGTTTAGGGGTGACCATGGTGCAAAGTTAGGGGTAGAAATTATTTTTAAATAGACTAGGGTGGAGCCTTATAGAAGTAATAGTGTGGTATTTAAACATTTTGTGTAAGTATGTGTTCAATGTAATTATTAAAATCTAAAAAATGTATTATTTTTAACAGGGTGTCCAAAATTGCTATTTCGAAAAAATGGTAGTAAGTATAGCTTGTGATGACTCAGCTTTCGGGGATGAATGATAGAAGCGTGAATTTTGGATCATTTACTCAGAAATATGCAATGAGTAATTTGCGAGGTGGTCCGCATCGAAAACTGTTCCTGTTCAGGGGTGACCATGGTGCAAAGTTAGCGGTAGAAATTATTTTTTAATAGACCAGGGGTAAGCCTAATAGGAGTAAAAGTGTGGTATTTAACATTTTGTTTTTCGTATTAATTCAATTTGATTGTTTTACAGCTAAAAAATTATCATTTTTAACAGGGTGTCCAAAATTGTTACATTTGCCCGAAATTCGAAATTACGTTCAAAATGCTAGTAAGCTTAGCTTGTGATGACTCATCTGAAAGGAATTTAAATACTGAACACGAATTTCATACATAATCAAAAGTCAAGGTCACCAGGGTCAATCAGGGCCACGACCTTTGAAATTTAATTAGTATTGTGTTGTCTAATCGCCATGAACAGACCACCTAGAAGTGTTTATGTTGATACTTATTACCTTAATCGTTTTTCCAGGATAATATAATATGTAGATAAAAACAGCTATTCTATATTCAGGGTTGTACAAAATGACTTTCTGGGTCTTGAGTTTTCCAATATACTGTAAATTGAGCCACCATAAGTTGTGACCACTCATTTTGAAGCTAAATGTATGCTGACTACGATTGTGGTATCAATTGTGTTAGTTAATCTTTTCTTTATGGCTTTATATTAGAGTTTAAAAGTACAGAGATACTGCTCTTAAGACACATGTTGGTTGGCCTCTGAAATTGAAAGCGCGCTGTTCTATGTCCCCTATCAAAAGCTATTACAAAGATGTGCCACACAAGACCGCGGTCAAAGCATGGGGGTGAGACTTGGCTGTACTCGACTTACATAATACTAAGAAGAACAACATAAGACTTTCTCAGATTACGCAGTGCAAGTTTTCATCCCATTCATATACTCGCAGTTGAGAAGGACGACTAGAGTGGACCTCTTCTGGGATGTGTATCGGTCTGACTCACTGAAGGCTTGCACAAGGATGAAGAGAGGACACGGATTGAGACGCCGTGTCGAAATGTCCAACACTCAACCAAGAAACTAGCAAGAGCTCTTGCGAGATGATGACAACAAACGTGAACTGTTTAGATTTCTAGGACAGTATGTTCACAAGATTGAAGCTTCGGTTGGCACTGTCGTTATCACCCAAGACGACGAAGCGTTTTCTAATAGTTGTTCATTGGTAATGGGAGGTATTGCACCGTGCAACCATGAAGAGGCTGATACGAGAACTATTGTCCATGTATGCGATGCTTGCAACCTGGGAAGGGAAGAAGTACTAGTTCGAACAGTTGATTCAGATTTGGTTGTCCTCTGTGTTGTTGTTGCTAGTGTCCTAAGTGGGAAAAAATTGTGGGTAGAGTTTGGCGTAGGAAAACATACCCGAATCATAGCTACTCATGACATTGCCGATACTTTAGGAGTGGACAAATGTGCAGCACTGCCTTTCTTCCATGCGTTCACTGGTTGCAATACCTGTTCGTCATTTGCTGGCAAAGGTAAAAAGTCGGCATGGAAAGTGTGGAACCTACTTCCAGAAATAACATCTATCGTTCAAAAATCTATCAACGACAACAACGCAAGAACTGAATGAATATACAATAAAACACTAGAGAGGTACGTAATCATCTTGTATGATAGAACAAGTACCTCCACCACAGTAAATGAGTGCCGCAAAGAACTATTTACGCAAAAGCGAGTGGGTATGGAAGCATTGCCGCCAACAGAAGACGCACTGAGGCTTCATGTTCTGCGAGCTAAACTACAGGGAGGGCTCGTGTGGGGGGCGTCCAACATCCCCATGCAAACTACATGTGATCCCTCAGCCTGGGGCTGGATGAAAAATTCAGCTGGATCGTGGGAACCTCTGTGGACGACTTTGCCAGACGCCATGAACTCCTGCGACGAAGTCATCTCCTGCAAGTGCAGGAATGACTGCATCTTAGACTGTTGCAAGTGTCTGAAGAGTGGGCAGCCTTGCTGTGCATTGTGCAAGTGCAAAAGGGAATGCTATTTGTAAGCTAAGGTTAGCTACTGACTAAGTGTACTATCTACTGAAACCGTATGATTGTGTGTATTGTTACACCTCCCTTGCCCAACGCCGTACTTTCAGGTAATATTATTATTTATTACTGCACGTAAGTGAAAAGCATAACCGTAACCAACTTCAGATTAGCTTCAAAATGAGTGGTCACAACCTATGGTGGCTCAATTTACAGTATATTGGAAAACTCAAGACCCAGAAAGTCATTTTGTACAACCCCTGAACATAGAATTGCTGTTTTTATCTACATATATTATCCTGGACAAACGATTAAGGTAATAAGTATCAACATAAACACTTCTAGGTGGTCTGTTCATGGCGATTAGACAACACAATACTTATTAAATTTCAAAGGTCGTGGCCCTGATTGACCCTGGTGACCTTGACTTTTGATTATGTATGAAATTCGTGTTCAGTATTTAAATTCCTTTCAGATGAGTCATCACAAGCTAAGCTCACTAGCATTTTGAACGTAATTTCGAATTTCGGGCAAATGTAACAATTTTGGACACCCCTGTTAAAAATGATAATTTTTTTTAGCTGTAAACAATTAAATCGAATTAATACGAAAAACAAAATGTTTAAATACCACACTTTTACTTCTATTAGGCTCACCCCTGGTCTATTAAAAAATAACTCCTACCGCTAACTTTGCACCATGGTCACCCCTGAACAGGAACAGTTTTCGATGCGGACCACCTCGCAAATTACTCATTGCATATTTATGAGTAAATGATCCAAAACTCACGCTTCTATCACTCATCCCCGAATGCTGAGTCATCACAAGCTATACTTACTACAATTTTTTCGAAATAGCAATTTTGGACACCCCTGTTAAAAATAATACATTTTTTAGATTTTAATAATTACATTGAACACATACTTACACAAAATGTTTAAATACCACACTTTTACTTCTATAAGGCTCACCCCTAGTCTATTTAAAATAATTTCTACCCCTAACTTTGCACCATGGTCACCCCTAAACGGGGAAAAAAATCGATTAAGACCACCTGTAAAATTACTCAGCACGTTTTTCTGAGTAAATGATTCAAAATTCACGCCTCTATCACTAAACCCCGAATGGTTTGTCTAAGCAACCAGGCTAATAGAGACGATGCTCTAAATAGTTTGGGCTCTTTTTAAATTGTTTTTTTTTGCCCTGTGTTTGTCCTTTGCTATCTACACAACAAACGACTTCTCCGACTATCACGACACTTTTAGGGAACCTTGGAAATGTTTTATCTAAGGTTTGCCCAGGAAACAATTATTTTAATGTATCTCAAGAAAATCGCTCCAGAAGTCTACGTATATTTATGCCCTCCACCTTTACGTATTTACTAATGTTCATGCGTTATGCAGGATAACACTTCACGTCCCTATACACTTCGGACATGCGCCTCAACAGCATGAGACTTCCATTACGGAATTTTATTTGGTGCCCTTATAATATGTATTCCGTATTCCACAGGATTTCACTTGAACTTTAGTGACCTTTTCATTTTTTTTAACATCATGCGGATACCACTACGTGTTATAACGGGAGAGCAATAATTGGAATAATAATACTAATAATAACAATAATAATATGTATGTAATTATTGAATAATTAATTGAATAATAATTGCTAATGATAATAATTATTATTATCATTGCTATAATAAAAATAATTATATATTATTATATCAATAATAATTATTCCATATAACGTGCATCATAATAATACACAAGTCGTTATATTCTACCTGGAGTTCTCCACTTGACATTTAAAAAGAAAGGTATTATAAAAAAAAGTCCCCCACTGAAAATCAGTTATATAACTGAGTGGGTAGACTCTAAATACAATTTATTTATTTTATTTAAAAAAAAATCTGCTTCATATGTCCTAATTATTTAATATATGAGGTCACTTTGGTACACACACACTCATGCACTTATGTTCAATTTTGCATTAAAAAGGAAATATGAATATTATTTATTTCTGCTATTGATAAAACGTAATTGCAAACACATTTCTGCCTTAGAAGTTTGTAACGCAAATAGCTTCATAACCAGAGACATACAATTCCAATACAATGGTTTTAAATAGAACAAACAAGCATATTCGTAAGATAGGGGGTGCATTTTATGGAATGCCATATTGTGAAAAAATGCTGCATATTTGGGATTAGTTTTGAGTTTAAATTCGCATGTGGGAAAAACGCCATTAGCTTGGCTTCCCCCCCCCCAAAAAAAAAAAAAATCATAACACGCTCTCACACACAACAGCTGTGCGAAAATCGTAATGATGGGTGTAAATAGTACAATATGTAATGCCATTACCTTTTGAATGGGTGTACACATAGAGGAGATAGCTACGTTATATGCTTGCGAACTATAATAATTTCTAGCAACATAAATGAAATAAATGAATACTAAGTACTAGAACTTGACCTGGTTAGTAGATTGTAAATCAACCTGGACCGCACACTGAACTACGAGGAATACATCAATGCCAGAGAGGGGCACGTACATCGACCTGACCTGAACCTGTGTACCAACTGCTGATAATAAACTCATTAATTAAGTGCTCGAACAAACTCAGCCGTTTTATTAATCCTGCCAGTGTTAAAACGTTTAATTGTCAGCAAACATTTTCTGTTAACGGAGAAGTTCATAACATCCTGTGATTTCCTTCAGTGACATTATACACCAGGTAATCTTATTACTCAACGTTTTTTTAATCTCGAGCCAATGTTAATTCTACCTATTTTTGTTATCGAGATAAATGTTAATGTCATGATTTCATTATATACATTTATTTACTGTAGATTATAATTCCAGAACCTTAAAGATAAAAATTTTAATTCCCCTATACTTTGAAGTCAGTTCACGCCATTTAATTAAATAAATAGTTTCGATATAATATTTTCGGTTTATGTAGATTATTGCGAAACTATGCATTATTGTTTTAATTAAAATTTTGTAATAGGCTGCATTAATGTTACTATGTATTTGACTCAATAATTTTTAATTAATTTAGTTATTATAATCAGTTTTATAAATGATTGTGTTTTACTTAAAATGTTTTTTATGTTATTTATTTTAATGCCAAAAGTATTTATTCACAAGTTTATAATTAACACCGTAGAATATATTTACAATGATAACACTTGTCTTAAGTTTTTCAGCCGCCATTGCCTGTGTTCACTTAAACGTGTACGTATTATGGCGCTTGTCTTTTTTTAATATTAGTTATATCGAGTTATTATAATAAAATAATTAGCTTAGCGAGCAGGTATTGGGCTGTGTATGGATGCTCGAATAGTTATCGTCTTCTCAAGAAACAGGAGAAAACTGCTTGTTATGTTCATGGTGACAGTCATGGAGATTGCACATTTATAATGCCTTTCACTTTATTTCAATTCCCTTCAAAATAATTTGGCATTTTCAAATCGTTATTTAGCATGTATTTTAAATTTTTGAGGAAGATTTAGACAAGTTCATTTTATTGCATATTATTTAACTTAAATATTGGCATAGACATATTAACAATTGCTTCTATAACGTTTTGTTCAATTTAAAAACACGTTTGCGTAAAGGAAAATGGTCAAAAGTGAACACTGGTAATGGCGGCTGCACTTGAAAATCCTAGAGTCAGCGCCTGTAATAAGGCACGTAAGACAAAAATAACTCTCTAATGGTGACATTGCATTGCTGATTATTTCTTTTCATCCATCCATTTAACTTTGATTGGGCGGAAGGTTTGGTTGCTAGTAGTGTATTTTCATTTGTACCCAGTATCCATAAAAATACTAATTTTTATTTCATACTCTCACTCATTGTAAGAGATGTGAATCTGCGTTGAAAATTACAAGATCGGAATTTATAAGGTGATGCCAAAAATAAACACATCATGACGTAGCACGTTCCATATTTACTTTGTTAGCGTCTTATATGAAGGCGGCACGACGTAGGCGGCAGATAACTAACTTTCATATGCGATATAAGAACACAGCTCGAAACGAGAGCAAAGCCTGGGGCGTATCAAGGATCCAAGGCAGCGATGCGAAACAGGGAAATGTTATTTAGGGCTAAAACAAGACTCGAAGGGCTTTTTCAATATTGTTGTGTTCGATATTAGAATGCGGAATATCATCATGCGTTGAGTCGAGAGTTAAGTAGGTATTATGTTATTAGTTTCTTTTTAAATCAACAGCCCTCTCGTAAACATAAGTACATAATAATTGTTAAATTAATTACTTTTAATATTTAAAATATTAATTAACAAGGAAGTGCTATATTTCAAATCATTTGAACAGTAAGTTAAAATGGCAAACTTGCTTATCTATCCTTGATTGTACTCTTTCATGTAGTACTTTTCATCTGGATTAATTTTTTTTTGTTTAAATATTTGATCTTTTCAAATTTTTGATTTGTTTTAGTAAAAAAACGACTACGAAAATAAATTTCAAAATATTCATATGACGTCAAATTTACATCAATTTGATTTAAGCATTATTTGTATAGCTGAGAGCTATGTTATTGTTCCCTGGTAGTAATACATTATGCAGTTTCCTCCGTTGTCGACAATATTATAGAGCTTTAGAGGTAAACATTTAAATAAAACCATACATAGTTTATAACTTCCATCCATAGCTGTATCCGAAGCTTTTAAGTAACACAACGTCATATTACTATTCTTTGTTATTACACGCTTGTTCCATGTCAACAGGAAATGTACGTCACTTTGCAGAGTTCCGAATGAGGGAAGAGCGAGGTTTTTAGGAACGTAGTTCATACAAAACGAGAGGAGTCCGGAAAATTCGTCATATTGATAGGTCACAGTGTGCGATCTAAATGAAATGAACGATCTCTTGAATAATGGGCGTGGGTTAGAGTCCTGGCATGGGGCAAAGTTGTAGTTTGTATTACAATACCAACTCGTATTGGATCGAGTCACATTATGCAGCCTACTTATCTCACACTGAAAAAGGGTTATTTCAAATCTTTTCTCCCATTTTCTCCTGATTATAAACATAATCATATACTATAAAACATAAACTTCTTAGAATTTGTGTTTTGCGGAGAAAATTATCATATAAGCCACTTTTCTGTCTGTCCGTCCGACCTTCTGTGAGTGTTATGTCTCACCATAAAAACCGAACATGACGTCCGATTGGCATGCGTCTTTTTTATTGGCATTGTCTTTCAACAAGGATGATGTAGGTACCATTTGTGTTATAGTAAATGCTTTTTCCCACCTAGGGTTTGAAATGAAGAATTACACGGTAAACTTTCTTTCATGAAGAACTTATGTTTGTGTGGCCTAGGCTTTATTAACCCAAAACAAACTTCAATTTACAACAAAAAGCCTATTGATTACATACTCAACATAAACTGGTTTCAAAGTAGTGGATATTAATAGTTGTATATATTTGCAAGATTATATACTTTACGGGAAGCTTCTTCATACGCTTCACCACTTTTCTTTCATTGTGTTGAGCTTGGGAAATATAGTAGCCCTATCTATACACAATACTCTTGACAGGAGCATCACTGATCACGCTCTCATGGTTCACTGTAGCGCCAACGTCTTCAAATCCCCTTTCAGAAACTATAACTAATCGCCCCCTCTGGTTGCACCTGCAGCTGCACTTGCTTGCACCTGCACATGCAGGCGCGCGAAGCCCCGGAGTGAAGTGATGCTGCGCGCGGACGGCGGCTGCGCGCGAGCGTCGCTACGCCAGGTGGGTTTATAACTCGTGGCGGCGTCGCGACGTCTCAGTTGAGTCTCGGCAGCCGAACTAGATTCAGCAGCTGGCGTCGGGCCGTCCCGTGCGATTATCACGCGACTTATCACATGGATGAATAACTCACTCTCCACTCTGCCAAGGGCATTCATTGACTTGTAATTCGTGCTGCATTATTGGCTTGTAATAATTCGTGTATTATTGACATTTAAATTTTAGAGTTTTTATCAAATTGTGTATATGTGTGTCATTTAAATTTGATCATGTTTGTTTACTAACAAAGTTTGCTTTTCTCGTTACTAATTACCACTGACATGATATAAACACTGTGTGCTTAAAGCATCCAACTCGCAAAACTTTTAATTACTAACTCGCTATTACCATCATGCGTAACCTACTCCTAGTGTTCTTGCTAACATCATTGCTTGCTGTTGTGTGCGTGTTTGCTAAAGCGGATCTTGTTTTTGGGGAGGATTCCCCCGTCGAGATCCCGGGAGATCAGCAGCCAATCCGTCACGGACGATCACGAACACATTTCTCCCGTCTGATCCGCAGGAGTGACGGGGATCCCCTGGAGTTCCGCGGTTACGGTGATCCACAGCGTCGGGGAGCAGGTTGGGGCTACGGCCTCGCCGGGGAGGGCGAGAAGTCACGTGTAGGGGTGGCCGTTGACGGTGCCAGCCGACTTCCTGAGCCGGCGGCGGCAACTGTTGATTCTCATCACGTGATTGAGAGCAGTACAACTAGGCCTGATCAGATGGAGGATGTAGAAATGACCAGGAAGTCAGGGTCAGAGTATCAACCTCCGAGCGACCTAGTGGCCCATGACGGGTCCACGAGGAAGTCGCCGGAGGGTGAGGAATACGAGTACGACGACAACGCGGAGCGGGAGGTCGACGTGCATCATCCGAGCACATTCGACGGTTTAGACGAGGACGGGGAAGGCGAGAGTGTCGAGAAGGTAGACGACCCCCGTCGGGGGCAGGTAGACATTGTCACGAGGTTCCTCCGTATCGTCGAGTCCCAACACTTTCTCGGGGAGAACTGCACGGCAGGCACCGATCTGAACCTCGGGGAGGGCGTCGTTGACCGTTACGCTCAGGAGCGGTTCCGCGTGGAGGCGGACGTCGCCGTCAACCGCGCCAACATGCTCACGAGGATCTGGAAGTACGCGGACCCCGAGGTCGTACACTCGGAGTACCTCCTGCACGCGTCCGTCTTCTCCATGGTGGAGTTCGACGACGACATCTTCGCTGCCGGCAACTGTTACGATCAGTTCCAATACAAGGAGTACTGGCTGTTCTGTCCGTACGCCTATCGCCTCCCTGAAGGGCCCATCCTCGTCAAGGACCTGGCTGTCGAGTACAAGTACCTCAGCAACACGTCCGAGTGGTTCTACATCGCGCGGAAGAACGCGGAGAAAGTCATTGAGAGCTACGATCAGTTCTCGAGAGGTGAGTGATGTACTCTATGCCTCTCTCTGTCTCTCTATTGATTGCCTTAATCGTCTTGTCGCGGCTCTCAAAGCCCCATTCTCGTTGTTTGAATTAAAGACTAGATCGCAATACACAAGAATACCGACTTCGAAAATGTAATAGAACGAGATTCAGTTTTCGACGGTTTCGAACATTTTTTTCCAATTTCACATTCCCCTCCATCAATGTCCGCTGTTGTGTGATAAAATAAATTCTAGTCCCATTTCAGTCGCGAAGATCGTGAGATGTACGAGGTAGAGTGTGGTATAATTCTACCACGATGCCTGCAAACGGCCACCGTAAGTTAGTGGGGATCAGGTAAACACGACTTACGCGGCTTAGCACTCGTTCATCTCATTCAACTAGGTCAGCGGGGAATCCCTCCCTCAAATAATGTTTCCCATTCCACGAGACGAATGCTCCCCTCCCTCACCCACTTCTCCCGTCTGAACTAGGAGATTGAATTTTCTGATAAAAAAGGAAAAAAATAGAGACAATTTTTTTTATTGAAATCCTTCTAGTATGAAGTATTCGACGATTCTGTAAGACGTATATGTTGTCTCGCTGTGTGTGTGTGTGGCTGCAACTGCGAGAGAGAATCTGATGGAGCATGATATCGGGCTTAGTTGAACTTCTTGTTGGCTTTGGTGTTGTGGTTGTTTTCTTATCATTAGCAGCCACCGTGTATAATCACTTAATGGGATTATATAAAGCGAAATAAGGGAGCTACATTAGACTTTGGTGGAGCTAACTTCGCAAAAGTTATTTCCTATAGCTACGCAACAGCGAACTTACAGCTAACAAATCTGGCAACAAGTTGCAGTGGAAAGTGAGTTTGTGTGTTGAATACATACATTGATTACAATTTTATACCATGTGTAAATTAATTTATATCAAACCGTCTGTTGGATCAAAATAGCATTCATGCAGTTATTGTGTTTATGATTTGTAGATATGTTTCAAATTTATACCTAAGAGATCATAAACGCGTGTGTTGGCTTCATTAAAAATGCGTTAAATTACGATGTATATGAACCAAAAATTATTTTTGTCGCATAAGTTGGTCTAGCCGTTGTTTCGCAAGTCAAAGTAAAAATGATCTGCTTAATTTGTAAGCTATGCACGTATACTTGTTTAGTTCTAATAAAATCTTAATTTATTTTTCGATAAATTATGCAGGATGTATCATAGTTTGAAAACAACATAAAATGATTTGTGCATATCTAATGGTTGGGCTTAATTCTATAGTGTTTACCTTCAAGAATCAGATTTGACCAGCGTTTTTAATTTGCATGAAATTTATTTTCGTGTAACGTGTAAATTTTTAGTTCGCTACAATTATATATTGAATATCAAGTAAAAATTAAAATTGACTATTAAAATACATGGTCTTAGTATCGTAGAAGTAACTTACGAAAGAATATGAAATAAGCTAACCAACGTAATTTTTCACAAGCTATGTGAATGTAGGTTTACTACCTTGAGTAAGTTAAGAGAACTGAGACATGAAGCCTGATGTTGAATGAATGTACAAGACTGCGAATGCCGCTAATGCATGGCGCGGTAAAATCTGATTCGGGAGGTCACGGGTTCGAATGCTGTCACCGGAAATCCTGGTTGAAAGCTTCTTCCGATGGTTTCTTCAGTCGTAATGCGAATGCAAGGGATGAGTCTTCTTTAACAGCTCTCTTGATTCCCTTTACAATAGGTAACTTTCAAAGGGGTTTATTTGGTAAACTATGTAGTTACTTTCATACTCTGCTATACAATAATCGTATAAATGAAAGTTATTGTTTATCTTATTTATTCGGATTCGTATCGTCGTAAAGAAATGGGTCTTGATTGGCTACGGCGTAATCTGATGAGTCGCTCTATGAGGTGAGCTGCAGGCAATCTGGTGCGACTCATGATCCAACAATATGGGTGCGACTGAAACCATGCAACATATTATCCCTGACGCTTATGCAATTGATCTCGACGTAGGGCCTAACTATCCTAACTGTACCGACATACTCGTTCACTGGCGCGACTGAAATCGGTTTTAACGAGACCGATCTCGCGAGACCCGACATGCGGACAGTTGCACGCGATCCTTGGTAAAACCAGGTTTCATATGTGGATGATCTAGGCGCAATCCGTTTCATTCGATCGATCTCATACAATTGGTCGTGTAAAACCAATCGCGCCAGTGGATGAGGAGCCGCTTAACAATCAACGGTGTCTTCCCACAGTGCCGCTTCCCGTAACGCCATCAACCTTTTTTTTTCCCCTATGCCATCATTTCTACCTGTCGATAAAGACCATGTTACAGGAAGCGTTGATGGCCTAAGGGGAATTGATTAATTCCCCTTTGGCCAACACCCTGCATTTCATTATGGAAAATACAAAGGTTTGTTGGCGTTGGGGTAATAGATTTATTCCCGTTAGGCCAACAGCGTATATGCATCGTTTACGGTAAGGAGTGGGGTGTTGTTGGCGTTGGGGTAATTGATTTATTCCCGTTAGGCCAACATCGTATAGCATCGTTTACGGTAAGGAGTGGGGCGTTGTTGGCGTTGGGGTAATAGATTTATTCCCCTTAGGCCAACAGCGTATATGTATCATTTATGGTAAGGAGTGTGGTAAGGAGTGTTACCGTAAACGATGCATATACGCTGTTGGCCTAAGGGGAATAAATCAATTACCCCAACGCCAACAACACACCCGCTCCTTACCGTAAACGATGCATATACGCTGTTGGCCTAACGGGAATAAATCTATTACCCCAACGCCAACAACCTTCTTTGTATTTTCGATAATGAAATGCAGGGTGTAGACGTAAGGGGAGTAAATGAATTCCCCTTAGGCCCAACAAGTGTAACATGGTCTTTATCGACAGGTAGTAATGATGGCATAGGGGGGAAAAAAAGGGTGATGGCCTTACGGGAAGCGGCACTGTGGGACGGCTCCAATCAACTATACTTGCTCCAACAAAATGCAGATGCTTGGTGGTGGTGGTGGTTGAATGAATGTACGGTAAATGGAATGTCGCCTTTGTGTATGAAAGGAAAATATCTTTTACCAACGCAAGCAAAATTTATCTGTGCTAGATCTCAGAGTTCCTCCGTGTGCAAGATCTACGCTGAGCTAGCGTGAATAGAGTTTACAAAGTTGTTATGTTGGGAAAACAACTTTGAGCCATCTGCATTCTTTCGTTGGGACCACTTTAACAACTGGTTTCAGTGTATGCGGAGCGCATATTTACGTATATACGTCGTGTAATTTTGACTCTAACCACAGCTTTGTTGGTGAATGTCGATGGGTAGATCAATTTCATTGTCCAATTTTATATACATTATTCACACTTACACACATATGTACACATACAAGATGCATTATATTAAAAAAATAGATTTAGATAGTGCGCGTTGTCTGTTAACTAAAACCCTTATAGCTAGTCACCTGAAGTGGGCCACATTTAATAAAGCTGATGTGAACCAGTGTGAACCACACGAAGCGCATTCTTAAACCCCAGATCGGGGACCGCACCGTTCCATAAGCTTCAAATTCTTCTATTAGCATGACCGACTGACACCATGTAATACTTTGAAAACTTGCACCGTTGTTCCTATTGTCAAGCCATAGTAAAAATAGATTTATATAAAAAGTAACAACATATTATATTGATTTTGATTATATTGGATTGAGTTAAAAAGAACAATCGCGTATTAAGGTTAATTTGATTCTGTTAAACTAGCAAGAATTGTGGATAATAAGACTGTAGTATAGAGCTCTCTTGAGGAAGACATTTTTATTTTAATGACGCGTGAAATTCGTGTAAAGATCGAACTCAGTGCAGTGTATATTTTAATTATTTTTTGATTTGCTGTATCTATTTCATGTAAGTCTATCCATGTGGTTCAGATCAGTGTGATGAGAATCTATCCCACAACATTTAACTGCAGTGACGCAGCCTTGGTTGAGAACGTGGCAAACTCATGAAACAAGCTGATAGGACAAAGGAAATCACCAATTATAAGATAACGAGGTAAAATCGAATTAAATAAGTAGAAAGGAAGATAAATGGGTTTTTGATTGAACATCATTTGTATAGTCAAATTAATGTCTCCTAATTAATGATGTCTTCGGCAATCACCGTTAGTTTATGACTTACTTTCTTTGCTATGCGTTTGATTGGACTAATTTGTAATTTCACAAATTTTTAAGTATTTCAATGGATTGTTTTTATTTTAAAATACAACAGTAAAAATTGTCAGTCCGTCTTAAAAATTAAAACAATTAATTTAATTTTGTCGGTCTTAACTTTTGCTGTATAAGATTCATTTGCACAATTGCTTTTTTTCTTTCTTTTTTCGTAGTAACTTGAAGATTGCCTGATGGCCTACTTTATTTTAGAACATCTCTTTACTGTGATTTGGTTTGTGCAATACTGTATAATATCATATTTCTTTAATAAAAAAATCAATAACAATTTATTTAAGAGAGAATGCGATTAAAATGCGCGACCAACAATTATTGAATTCCTTTAAAAACCCTTGCAAAAGTTAGTGTTTTGATTCGTGCACGAATCGAATACTAAACGCCTGTATTATGTGAAATAATCCCGATATTTATGCACTTGAAAAGGTATCTATTATTCTACATTAATCTCTTAAACACAGTTTGTTCCTTGATTGACTTTATTATTATAACCTACTTCTAATCATTGTTCGTAATAATATTAGCATTTGCCTTGTTATTATCTTATTAATTTTAGACTATCAATATCTTCTTCATGATGGTTTTGTTTAATACATTCTCTGAGAAATCCATGAAGTGGCAGATAGAAATATTGATGACACGCCCTGCAGCCTCAGAAGTTTTCTTTGCTACAAGCTTACGAGCAGTGGTTATTATGTATTGAAAAGAGTAGTGGTACGCTATCATACGACTATATATCTATGCTTTACAAACTCCCCCCCCCCCCCCCGCCCCCACAGTGTCCACCGGTACTCACTTTAGGTTGCCGAATTCCCCGAAATTTCCAGAATTAAAACTATTTCTTCAATGTTATGATTAGCAATGACGGTAGATAAAAAAAATTGGGGTTCGGAGGCTTGCCCCCGGAAAATTTAAGTTTTAATTGATTTTATTTGGTGAGTTTAAGAGGGAAAATAATGAAATTATAGATATGTAACACAAGGGTAAACACTACAGTATATACAGTTGCGTAAGGTATCTAATAATTTATTTAAAGTATGTTGGGTGTACTGCATATATAACAGCGCTCCATTACAAATTACGCACTGCTTACTAGTGGGCACATAGAGCATTCAACCCCACATAGTGCACGATTGTTATCTAATTTATTACAATGGAATTTAAGCATTGAAGAGGATAACGGCTGCATTGGTCGTAATACCTTTCGTGTTAAACCCACGTAAAAATAGCAATAATACTTATCAAAACAAATAACAGTAAATATCAGGTAACGTCAAACACGTGACTACTGTAACAATAAAACTTTATAAGTAATCGTATGGATGAAAGTTATATAAAGCACTTGATTGAAGTATCGATAAACACGCATGTTCATTACACAATCCCCCACATGGTCGAGAAATGATTTTATCCACAGCAGAGAGGTATTTCAATGGGTGAGATTAAACTAACACTGCGTCCTTGCAGCACGAACGTGGAGTTGAACGAGCAAAGTCCGATACGAACTTGATACTCTTTAACCATGTGTATGCCATGCTAATAATGTGTCTCACTTGAACTTCGAAGAAAACGATACCGCGCAAAGACTTGCTTATAGCGTACAACAGAATTAAATTTCTCAGCCCAAGGTACGCGTTTCAGTGGAGGTAGTTTTTGGTTTACTCAAAGTCTTCAACAGGATTGCTAGATTTAAAAAATAATAGAAGTGGACGTAGATGGCGTATTTCGTATTTTATATATTTATTTTATAGTAAGCGATGAGCGATGGGTTATCGAAGCGAGAGAGACTTAACCTATCACCGCTGGTGCCCTTGCCAATCTTCACATATCTCCCGTAATGGTGGGGTGGGGACATGGGATACACCTACTGTTGCATGGGCCATTAAAAGATTATTGGCTAATAAAATTCTAGCTTTAAAGGAGGAAAAGTGTTAAATGTCACCCGTGAAAAACTTCGTAAAGAAAATTCCCGTTATATAGAGTTTTTGTGTGACGCGAATTTCGTTGTAAAAGGAAAAGAAAATTCGGTTCACCAAGAGTCGGCTGTGGAATTACATTGGACTTGAACAGATGTGTCTGTCGAACTGAGCGATTCGTCGGGTGTCTCGACTCTAACCAGACTGCTGACTGTGTTGACCTGGGCTCTTTTTGCTTGGATCTCGGTTACAAAAAAAAACAAACAGTGAACAAACATTGACCAATGCCACTAAGCTATAGCAATAAATCTGGATTCTAGCACCAATACCCCTTATACTTTTGGTAAGGTCAAGTTTCATTCAGTAAAATTCCACTGCTTTGATTTCTTTCAACGCAAATTAGTTTGTGGTCACGCTTCATTTTAAATACGTTTACAACTAGCTGCATTTAGTCTGGAGCTGGAGAAAGGCTTGGTAGAAATAAATAAACACTGATTGGGGTTAGTGCATACATTTAAAAGCTCAATATTGAAAATAAAAATACGGTAGCGTTAGACCTTAGAGCTTCTTTTGTCTCTGAATTCTTATTATTCTTATATTCAAGTCAGATGAGGGGAGGTCATTAAAACTAAATAAACAAGGACGGGTGCTGGAGTACCCCCAAAAAATGAGAAGCAAAAACAACAAATCGTCAAAAAGGATACATAAAAATAATTCTTTCTTTATAGTTTAGCGAAGTGAACAACAAAATATGAAATTCTTAATTAATATTCCTCCTTTTATTCCCCAACCTTTTTGTGATTCTATTAAGTTATTTACAAAGGGCAGACTTACCCTGCCCTTTCTAATTATTTACCTTATTATTTTTCTCCTGTTTTTAGTTTATTCTTATCTTTATTAGTATGAATAATTACACCTTATTTAAGTGGTATATATAGTTTTAATTTAGGTTTACTGTTTTTTCTTTGTTGTACAAGTCTGGGGGTTCATCAACATTAAATGATAATTTAATAGAAAACTTACGGCATCAGTAAATAACCGTTAGTGATATATGCAATAGTCCTTCTGGATCTCGTATATTTGCAATCTGAGAGGACGGTATTTCCCTTCTTTTTGCCTTTAACTATTTATTCGTCAGTAAACTGCTTCGAACAAAGCGCCTCGGTTCATTTAAATGTGGATAAGTATGCTATTTTTCAATTTATAAAAACCCACTACTGAAGCTCGCAATAGTCTAAATCAACTACCATCCTCACATCCCTTCCACTATATGACGTATATTATCATTCAGACTGGGTTCTCCGAGTTCATTTTAAACCAAATCCCTTATTAAATATTCCGTCCTTACATCTTCTTTTTCTTTTCCGTTCAAGGGAACAGTTTTTTGTTTTACATTTTAATTAAGCAAACATCTCCGTAGTAAGATAGTCTTTTCTATCTTGACTGTTTCAATGTTTGTTTGGAGTTAGCATATACGTCATGATGTTTGATCGCATCGCATTGCACAGACTGAAATAAGCTGGTGGATACGCGATAAAATGGATGTATAAAGCGATTCGCAGACGGTTTTAAGTTATTCCGGATCTAGACTCAAATAACGTGCCAGTCTGATGTAAAATTTAAATGCGTATTCTTTCAATTATCCTGATTAAATCGCACGAGAATTGTAACGTGAAGTGGGCTTGTGTTGATCAGATCCTTCATCCCTCACCATTCCTGTATATGAACGCAATGTTTTGTTCCCAACCAGGGGCATTCATGTCGGTATCACGAAGGGAGGGGAGCTTACTTATATGAGGAGGGCCTATAAAGGGATGGATTTTTTTAAATTTTTATGTCCAAATTTAGAAGTACTTCTCAACTAACTCGTGGAGTTGATAACGAACAAACTTGAGACGCTGTGCGTTGCGGTATCATCAAAGTTGCACATTCATTCGACGTCAATAGCAGGGGAAGGTGTAATTAAATAATTCCAATCCGTAAATACTTATATTGCAGGGGCTATAACTACTTGAACTTAAGGCTGTGCGTTTACCAAAAAACATACATATAACAGTAGTTATAGAGTAAGATCATTTATCACAATCTTTTGAAAAGAAAACATTTTTGTTTTTTATTTTTTGGTTAATGCATTTTGGGTGCTAAGTTTTGCAAAAACTATAATATTTGGATGGCTGATATTTTTATTATCGCTTACACTCATCTTGGATTATACAATGAGTTATTTAGAAATATGTATCTTCAATACCTTTCATTTTACAGAGTTTTACATTTTCCGGTACTTTTATGGTATTTGTACCGTCAGTAGAAAAAAAATCGTAGATCATAAGATACGAAAGCTATACATTTCAACATACCTCACTCACCTTTTACTATGGTACTATGGTAAAAGGTGAGTGTAAGCTATCCAAATCGTAAACTTTTTGCAAAACTTAGCACCAAAATTCGTTCATAAAAGTAGCAATAGCGGAAAATGCATTTACTAAAAAATGCCAAAAAATATTTCGGTATTGTCAAAAGACTGATTAATGATCATACTCATAAAATCTGTTTTATGCATATTTTGGATTTTGTTTTTTGGTGAACGCGCTCCGGGGCGGAAAATAGCAACTCTCCGGCCTGTCTGCTGACTCGCGATCCCTTAAAACGAGCTTACTTTATCAAAATGTTGCTTTTATTTCATCATAGCTATAATTTTCAAGTACAACTAGTAAAAAATACAACATGTTATAGCATTTAGTTCGGAACGTTTCGGAAATTATTCCCCATTTCCGTCAAGATAAGAAGCACAGTTATCAAATATATTTCAAACAAAAAATAAAAGCCAAGACAATGCAGACAAAGGTGAAATATGTATTAAAAAAGCTTACTACTTTCCAAATCGTTGTTTTCAATTTAATTATACATATTCTATAAAAAGAGCTTATTGGCCCGGAACAATATTAAAACGTAAATTAAACAGTTATAACCAAGGCCACAACTTACTTAAAAACGAATTTTCGAGTTTGTAAGTAAGTAGTAGCTTTGGTTATAAGTTTTTAATTTACGTTTTAATTATACATAGTTTTATCCACTAAACGGTTTTTAATAAATGTTACTTTGAACTCTTCTAACTATACAACGAGAACAATATACTTTCAATTTACTTATAATACTTTCCTTCAACATGCTGTACACCGCCAATATTTAACTTTACACGTTTGTGTGTTTATACTCTTTTTAAGCCGATTAACTATGATTCGAGTCTCGGTAGGGGAAAATCTTTTAGACATACACATTGTTCATGTAGACTAAAAGTAGACTTTGATAAGGTATTGTGCAAAATAAATTTTTTATAAAACGAATATTTCGGAAAGTTCTACGTCTTTTCTTTGCTGTAGGGCATAGTTCTAGTTTCGTGAGCAGTATCATATTATGTAATGGTAGTTGCCGTGTTTTGAAAACTCATCATGATGTAACGTGGGGATGGATGTTTTCAGTTATACAACCGCCAGCAGCCGTTTAGGTAAATGACACAATCCAAACATGTAGCCTTGGGGCGACATAAACATTTCCCTTGTTGATGCATGTACTTTTTACTTCCCGAGGTCATTCTGGGACAAAACGTTATCAGTTTAAAGTGCAGTTTATTATTATTTATAACCGTTATCTTTGTAACTCTACATTTAAAAAGACCCACTTTAAAAAATAATAGGTATAACATTGAGGTTTTGGATTTTAAGGCTTGCTTTATTATAATTTTTAAAACTACGTTCGTTCTATTGTATGCAATCATCTAACTGTGTATTGAATATGTTTGTATGTTCTGTACAGTAGCATGAATTGCTATAAAATAAATAAATACGGTTCAAGTTAATGCACCGGATAGTTTAAAATGCTGTTTACATCTTTTGTAGTCTGGTTTTATAACTGGTCGACCGTTTTCAATGGAATAATTAATGGGGACACTCGGGAGTGTTTGTACGTCGTAAATTGCTACTTAAATTCCAACGGAATTTCTGAGCTTGGAGATGCAAACTGCAAATATGAATTTAGGATGGCTTTAATTCAAAAGCAGCTAACAGAATTATAATAAAAAACTACCAAAACTTTATGTCAACCAAGGTGATGAATTAGTGAACGTAAGACATCGGGCGAATGAAGACGTAACTAAACGTTTTTCAAATACGTTTAAAATCGTTGAAGTATTGTTTGACACTATTTTTTATCTTTCACTGTTGGCACATATTTTTGGAGAGTAAGCAACGCAACACATTATTTTCGTGGTTTCTTTCAATTCACCGGAAAATTTAAAATTGTAAAAACTTAAAAGAAATTTAAGTTTCAAAATGAAGATACAATGTTATTACTTTTATGTATTGTTCTATTCTTTTTTTAAGTTGAGAAGCTCACCTGGAATGTGGGAGATACGTGGTTCGATTTCCGGTTGGGGCGGACTTTTTTAATTTCTGAATTGTAGTAAATAATACCACCATTGAATTAGATGTGGTGGCAACATATATTTCCAAGCTATATTCTTATGCCTTTCTTATCGATATTCTTCTGTCGAACCGGACTTACACTTTTCTACTTTCTACTGAGCTTTTTTACACTTTGAAATAGAACAAATTCAAATTCAAATTCAAATTTTATCAGGACGTTTGTACATTTTAATTTACAAAAACACAATTAATAGAAAGCGACAAGAGAGGATTCTAAACATTAGCTGTTGGCGACTGAGAAGTGACATTCGCGATCCTTGGATTAAGATCACCCTGCAGTAATTGACGAAATTATGACTTCCTATTAGCTCTAATTTAATGTATTGTTTGCATGTGAAACTTAAGCATGCGTTGTTTAGCACTGAGCAGGATAATTATAATTATTACGTAAGATGGTTTTTGGGACAGTTGGGCCGCTTTAATAAGAGTGTAACGCGTGCAGTGTTATTGACAATGCGACACACAGTGTGCTGCGAGCAATAACTTAGGTACGTGTGTACTTACACGCTTATTAAAACGCAGTGCAATGTTCTGAACCCCCGTCTTACATAATAATTACGGTCCGCGAAAACCTTCAGTTTTTCACGAAAAATATAATTATCGGAATTTTGCAATAACTTAACATAAATATTCTTTTTAAATATATATAATTTACATGTTGTATATATTGTTATACTTCTTGTTCAACTTTCAAGGAAACAGGGCGTAGAATATAAATTCGTGTACAAAATGAAAGGGAATAAAATATTTGCCTAGGAAAAGTACAGTTACGGTGTACAAAATTTTAAATTATAAACTATGTGAACCAATATTGAATGATTGATTGGTTTACCAATGCTTAAGCCCCTTAAGATCTCTCACTCGAGTCACTATGAATGTGTATTTGTGTTTGTACAGCGCGTTCGTGGTATACGTTCGTTCGTGCGTTCGTTTTGGACTAATTTTTGGAAAATTGGACTCACCTTTTCACTGTCGTCCCTGAATGATTTGTAAATTTATTTTTTAGCGTTTATTCTCAACAGAAACATACATTTCCACGCGAATATGAAGGAGCTTTATTCGGGATTTATAGTGTGTTAACAGTACGTTTTTATGATCGTATTAATGAATGATTTCGCTATCTTAATCATCTATCTACTACAATTATTATTATCATACAATTAGGAATATCACATGTAGCATAGTCCATAAACACAGAATTATACACAGATCTAAAATTTATCATAACCATTAATTTCTGTTGGTATACACAATGATTAATCTTTGTTTTTAATAGCTTGAAAAAAAACGTGTTAAGACAGATACTGGGATATTTCCATAAAATTATGCTAATAACCACTAAAACGTAAGCATTTCACGCAAATCATCTATTTTGCCAAGTTTCAACGCTTCGAATCGCTGGAGTTGTTCGAATGAGCGAGTGACACAAAAAGCGAGAGAACTTGTTTCGTACTTTGCGACTAATGAGCGCTAATGGTGATGACATTATACGCATTTCACTCTGAATAAGCTGAACAAAAAGGAAAATGTTTTCAAACTGAGATTTATGCAAATATTTCTTTATAAATATTAGAACATGGTGCTGGTGAAAGTGGTCCTCGTAAAATATGCAGTTGATGGGATGTAAGGGCTTGAATGTGTGTGGGATTTATGCAAAACTATAGGTGGATGGATGAGAGGAATCGTAATATATGCTGTTGACGGGATGAAGGGCAGCGCAGAGCAAATAGTAAAGCGTCACATGTCCACGGTGTCAGCAGCTTTTCATAATAAAGGAGAAATTGGACTAAGCAGAAAAGATTGTTGCTGAAAGAAATTCGTTAAAACACTCAAAATAATGATATTATATCGCGGCCCGTCACTTTGCTTGTTTCACCGAATCCCTGTGTGATATTATATCGCGGCGCGACTCTCTGCTTGTGACGCCGAGACCCTGTGATTTTCTAGTCAGCGATATTGACACATCATATTATACCAATCTCAAGATTGCTACTGGGAGATCTATTTTGAATTTCTAGTATTGTATACACTGGAAAGAATGCATTTCACTAGATATGTATTGAATTTGACAGATTGGATCATGATATTGAGTCACTGAGTTTCACTGTGAGTTGTCACGCAGTCACTGAGAACTGAATAAAATTGCATCGCGCAAAAACATTTTGATCTTCAAGAATTGTTTTGAAGTTTTAAATATTATACTGACGCTCTGTGAAAATAAAATGTATTTAAAGTTAAAGAATTTTGTAGATTTTGTGATTTTATCAGTACGTAACAATATTTGGAATTTAAAGCCTGAATACTTTGCTGACTACGCCTGAAGATATGAATTCATCTGGGAACGATTTTTGGTATTTCGTTCGACTATGACTTTTATTTATTTATTGTTATCCATTTTTTTATACTAGGAAGGTTGGCAGATCATGGCAGTATGCCCCAAGCACAAGGTGTCTGCAAACCTTTAATTGAAAGCACATTGGCGCTAATATGAAGTTAGCTTCTTATTGGATGAGCGTAGCGAGCGAAGCGAAGATTCCATTTCACTACACTGGAGAAAAAAATCCGGAATGTATTTTTTTTTTTCCTTTCTTTCTTTCTGTATTTTTGGCTGTTTGTTAACACGATTACGGCTAAACCAATACTCCAATTGCGATGAAATTTTATGGAGGCCTTTGAAATCTCTGAACTTAGAACTGCCACGTTTTTGAGCGCAATCATAAAATTATTTCTCATGAAAATCGTAAATTTACGATTTTTTTCGATTTTAAAAAATTTCTTCGACTTATAACATCTACATGCTTAATCCGATTTTAAAGATTTTTTTACAGAACCTTAATTTTATGAATTAAGATATTCGTGTGAAATTTGAGAACAATCGAAAAATTATTTCTTATGAAAATCGATATTTACGTGTTTTTTTTCTTTTTTTTTACAATTCTTTCACTTATAACACCTACATGCTTTATCCTATTATAATGATTTTTTTACAGAACCTTAATTTTATGAATTATTATATTCGTGTAAAATTTGAGCGCAATCGAATAATTATTTGTTATGAAAATAGCAATTTTACGATTTTTTTCTTTTTTTAAAATTACGATTAAGAAAAAATAAAAGAATAAAGTTATTTTTTTATTTAATTTAATTTAATTTAAAAAAATCGACTTAGTAATAATTTTTTCACAAAACAACAGAAATCTGCATAACACATGGCAGGTCAATGCACCAATTACGCTCATCCAACAACGCGGCGGGACTTAAGCGTTTTCCTAGTTTAAGTATAATGCTATGTTGAATTGATATATTCGAAAGCACTAGTTACGAATCGAAATTTCGTCGCCATCTACGCGGAGAGCAAAAGATTTCCGACCGTGTTGGCTCGAGCGCTAAGCGCGCGACTTTGATTCGGATGGTCTCGGTTCAATCCCGTCGAGACCGGCAATCCTGACACAAGGTTTTTTCGAGGTTATCCTCAGTCGTTAATGTGAATGCAAGGGATTGAGTTCTCTTAAACAAACCTCGGACATCCCTTGTCCTATCCGAAACATACATAGCTCACCTGAAGAAGAGGGGCATACATTGCACCTTATAACTGGCTTAATTCCCACGGTAAAAATTAATTTAACTAATGGAATACTGTTGCGTTTGGTTACTGTTTGATGATTCGTTGGATCGTCCACGCTTTTATTAGACGTGGAACTTGGGCATGTGTATCACGAATGTGAAATTTACTAAAATAATTACACAACTTTAATAATTTAACAAAACGCTTTTATTACTCAATTAATGTGACATATAAATGCCATCAAACACATTTTAAACCCCTCATCCTGGCACAGTACATCATTCTCAATTAATCACCTTCATACTTTGGACATTGTTCATTTCAGGATTTTCCTAAATGTATTATGCTGGTATTTTTGTATTGATTGATGTGGTCGTAAAAATTAGTTTATGACACAAAACGGGATGTAGTTTAATACAGGCTGAATTTTTAAAAGTGTTATTTCACAAAATAAATACATTTAAAAAAATCGATTTAATCACTCGAGGAAAATAACATCTTTTCTAACAGAGTGATAATAATATTTAATCCGAGTGAAAAATATCAACATTCTTGGTAAAGTTAAAATATAACCTTCTGGTATACACCAAAATTTAGGTCTTGTGACTTTTGGTACTAGATCTAGACTATAATGATTTGAGTTTTCTTGGGATCTTGTTTGTTTATCTTGAACACATCATTGTTTATCTTATGATCTGTGTTAAGTTTATTTAAGATAAGTTTAGTTCATCTATATAGCAAAAACAAAATGCTTCCTTCAAATTTGGGTTACAAGATTGTGTTGTTTTTCATAATATCCTTATATTATTCAATATATATATATTAATATTCCTTTAATATTAACTATGTGGTCACAATGTGTTCGAATCCCTCATAAGTCATAAGGCTTGGGTTTTTGTAATCGTCCTCACGTCATCTATCACTATACTCATCGATTGTTAAGCAACACAAATCATCATCATCCACTGATTTCTGCTTGTTATGTATCTCTGAACATAATGCTGCAGAGGGTGGTATTATCAGTAATTTGTGCTGGAGAATGACATTAAATTGAATTCGTTGCAAACTTGCCTCGACCCCGCGCCTCGTGCCGCCTCTTCCTTCGCTGTATTGTGTCCCGCGTGCCGAGGGGTCATTCAATTACTCGCATGGTGAGCTGGGGCACGACCTGGGACCTGCTCAGACCTGCTCACTAATAAATTGAACGTAACAAATTGAGTGATAACGGGAGACGACCACTTTAAGTACGCGAGCTCTTTATTTTAACCGTTCTATTCAAAGTTGAGATAGACGAATACTAAGTTTATAATAACCTTAACCACTAACTTGTTCGCTTACTTACTTAGCTACACGAATTGTTTAAATTATCCCCAGTACAATTTTAATCTTACATAATTAACTTAACTGTACAGAGTGAGCCAACAAAGAGCTGCTCTCTTTTGAGAGAGCGTACGGCTGAACGTTAACTTGTATAGATCGAACGAGAGATGATTGACTTTTAACGAACATTTCTATCAAATGAAAAGCTCATACATAAATTATCGCTTATTTGAAGCGTTCGGCATTGCCAATCGATCGATATTCGATACTGGAGCTGTGCATCTCATTCAGTGGTGGCGTAACAGTGATAACGAGGGATGATACGGGGATACGGGGGGCGGTGGGGGGGGGGGGGGAAGGGGAATTACGAAGATCTTTATCAGTCACGAACTTTTCAATGCTGATTTTCGAATCAACCACTGGCGATTAAAGGTATTCACCAAGAAGCGTTCTGTGTGTAAAGTGCGAGCGGTATGTCATTAGAGGGCGTAAAAAAATCTAAAAAGATTGAGGTCCAAATAAAAAATAAAATCGTATCTGCAATGGCATGGATGTAAGTATATAGATGTGCTCGGCCAGATTGGTCGTAAGTCCTAGGAGGGAGTCTGGCAATAAGCTAAGACATTGTCCTACATTCTACAACCAGGAATAATTTGATTGATATGATGAAAGTTGCAAGCAAGGACAAATGGTATAATAACAAATTGTCGTAGATTATTGACGGATAGTTGATTTCACACACATACTGTCTAAGTAGTAGGGCTTGGTTAGGGCATAAGAAAATTATTGATATCGCACCAAAAGTTCAGATACCGGTATCGTTAAAAAATAAAAAAGGGCAAAAAATATATACATACAAAATAGTTTTAAATGTCTATCAAAAGAGTGAGTGGGTCTTATATTAGTAATGTGTGGCTTAATTAAGTTGATAACGTCATTGTGAAAAATGTTAATGAGAATTGAGTTTTCAATCTCATTAGTTAGTCATTAGTTCCAAGCTTCCAACTCGTGGTGTTCGCAAGAAGAAGAAAGAATAAGAAATTCACATGCCACATTTGCTGGTTGCATAATGAATTTCGGTTGATAAGGTATCGCCAAAAATGCATTATGATGTTTACTTCCCACACTCGTTTTAATGACCCGGCACCTCCACCAAATGAAACATGACGACTTTGTTATAAGCTACCCTGCACCCGGCCCTACCATATAACCCGGCACCTCCACCAAATGAAACATGACGACTTTGTTATAAGCTACCCTGCACCCGGCCCTACCATATGACCCGGCACCTCCACCAAATGAAACATGACGACTTTGTTATAAGCTACCCTGCACCCGGCCCTACCATATGACCCGGCACCTCCACCAAATGAAACATGACGACTTTGTTATAAGCTACCCTGCACCCGGCCCTACCATATAACCCGGCACCTCCACCAAATGAAACATGACGACTTTGTTATAAGCTACCCTGCACCCGGCCCTACCATATGACCCGGCACCTCCACCAAATGAAACATGACGACTTTGTTATAAGCCCACCCTGCACCCGGCCCTATCATATAAACCCGGCACCTCCACCAAATGAAACATGACGACTTTGTTCTAAGCTACCCTGCACCCGGCCCTACCATATGACCCGGCACCTCCACCAAATGAAACATGACGACTTTGTTATAAGCCACCCTGCACCCGGCCCTACCATATGACCCGGCACCTCCACCAAATGAAACATGACGACTTTGTTATAAGCTACCCTGCACCCGGCCCTATCATATAACCCGGCACCTCCACCAAATGAAACATGACGACTTTGTTATAAGCCACCCTGCACCCGGCCCTACCATATAACCCGGCACCTCCACCAAATGAAACATGACGACTTTGTTATAAGCCACCCTGCACCCGGCCCTACCATATAACCCGGCACCTCCACCAAATGAAACATGACGACTTTGTTATAAGCTACCCTGCACCCGGCCCTACCATATGACCCAGCACCTCCACCAAATGAAACATGACGACTTTGTTATTAGCTACCCTGCACCCGGCCCTACCACATTATAATTTTTTATTTCGATATTTCGATTACGAATGTGGACATCGATATCCAAAAAAATTCCACATCGATTAATATCGAAATAACAATTTCTTTACCTGGCCCTTCTGAGTAGACGGTTTGGAGTTTAACCAAATACTAAATCCTCAACAATATTAATTTCTCTGCGCTGTGTACACAATATCATACGTCTCTGACGTCATGTTGTTAGGCGAAGGCAGCTGTGCAGGAATTAGTCTAAAACTCTATTTGCGATTCTTATTGCTTTCTAAGGTTACCTGTCACACAAGACATCGACTGTCACAGCCCAAAGAATCAAGAAATATATTGTTTAAGAACGTCCAAGAAGGGAGAAATGTGTAGCAACTAATGTCGTGCAAAATAAACTTGACTCGGTGGATCATTTCTGAATAAGAACTAAGAAGTTAACCTTTTTCACCAGTTTCGCCGTTATTTTCTATACTCTTCGGCAATGTGGTTTTCCAAAACTATGAAATATATTATGACTGCACATGATTTAAAGCTTCAGCCAGCTTTATGGACAAGAATGATAGCAATTGTCATAAAAGATAACCCCGTCTGGGGATGATAAAATAGCAATGTAATCCTCAGTAGCCCAAGTAGAAAATGTATTGGTATATCTTAAGCTTAATGTTCTGAGGCTTGTCCCCAGTCGTGACGAAGTTTTACGACAATTGACAAAAATACCACTGTCCATCAACCAGCTTTGGCTAAATGCAGGCGTTCTGCTAATTCTCTTGGTTGTTAAATATTAACCGTTACAAAATGCCATAATTTTGGTCCTTAATTAAATACAGCGTTAAATGACAGTGCAACAGTTCATGAATTAAATACTCGTGTATGGTTTACCTGTTGTTAAGCTATAGCAACCATTGTGTAGAACTGTAGCTATTTTAACTAATTTGATATTTTGTAGTCGTTGTTAGGGCTCAGCTCAGATGGCAAGAGCGTCGGTATACGTCGAGCAGAATACCGCAGACAGATTTGTGCATGGTCCTCTCAATTGTAAAGTTAGCTTTTGTATATATGTGAATTATGTTGGCCATATGCGGTGACTCATATGTGTTTAGGTCAGAGGTCCGAAGAAATCCAAGGGACGTTAGAGTCCTGCGTAAATCATGGATTATAGGTCTAATATTGTCCTTAATCTTCATCAACAATCATGACACATAGGATGAAGGCAACTTGGTAGGATACTAAACCGCTTTAACTGAACATATCCATGAAGAATGCGCATACACAGCCAAAGTTATATTTCCGCTCTTATCTGCAACCGGCTTGAAGACAGCACTTCCTATTGTTTTAAAATCCCAGAACAATTTCGACCTACGTAGTCAATGTATCGAATCGCAAATGCATAGAGTAATAATAATCGATCATTGATTGAATCAATGGCGGAATAATTGAAATGTGCCACGCAATATCATATTTTCGTTGATCTTCGTAGTTTGTAGTACTTGCCGACCGCGGTGACTATACGATTAGGGCGCTGTTCCGAAGCGTATGACTACGAAGACGCGGGTTCGAATCCCGCACAAGGCACATGTTTTTGTTTTTTGTCCTTCACCCTCATCTATCACCACTCATCGTCTCGAATAGCAACATTGCATTAATAGAGACTTTAAGCAAGGGGGGAAATCGTTGATCTTGGTTGAGGAGCCCGTGTCGTTGATGGCGTGACGAAAGCTACACACTGACAGGTTAACGAGCGCGCACGACGTCCACCTGAAGTGGCCGTCTTAGCTTTTACAACTCTATCCGAAGATAAAGCAGGGTCCGGATCAACGTGGCCGGATAACTTTCCTGTGTTTAGCTGTAGCTTTACGATGCACTTAACAGCGCGGCCGTAATGCGTGGGAAGAAAGGGGATTGCGATGCGGCCCAGGGAATGTGGCCGGCGCCAGGACACTCTTCGCTAGGCCACTAAAATAGTAATGTTTAGTTCGTATCTTCATCGGAGGAAGCATGCATTTTGTTGCGTTATTACATTGCTGGCATCATGATTAAAAATATCTTAAACTAGGAAGCTTCGCAAACGCTTTTTTTAGTCGCGTTGATGGATGAGTTTTTTAAAGTTTTTAGTTTGCGTGGGATATTTTTACTTTCGCAAGTGCTTTTTCTGTAAATCATACATATTTTGTTTTGTAATTTGGGCAAGTGGTTCGGTCAAAATATGCTGATTACCAAGAAGGGGTGTGATTTTTGAATGCATATTTCTGCATGTTTGAGAGTATATTTGTGCACAGATTTAAGACACGATGGGCCATTTTAAAGTGGTCTGATGTTCTAGTATCTATGTGCAACAAAAAACAAGCAGGTTTAAGCCATTTTAAGAAATTTCCCGAAACGCCAATATTCTCAAATTTCTGGATAATATAAAATAAAATAAATCGTATAAATTCACAGTTGCAATATATAAATTTTTAAATGGTCATTTTAGTGCAGTAATATGCTTATAGACTATGTGGTAAAACATAAATTTGGGGGGTAGCTCCTTTAAACAGACTTTGGACATTCTCTTCACAATAACTAAGCTATCATACTATAATAATAATAACCTAGTTAGTCATCTTAAGGCCACACAGGGTAAAACTGATGTGAACCCTACAGCGAGCATTCTTACGACAAAGAAATCTTTGTAACAGCATTGTTGTTTCGTTTGCTTCTTATATACATTTAAAAAAATCTTATCTTCTCTTATAGCAAGAAAATCAAATTTCTCGGCTTTATCGCCATCATGTTTTTCAATCGCTCCCCCAGGATAATCTCGTTGCATATAAAACATTCTCATATTGATTACGTCTAGAAAATAATATGTTTTTAAATCAATGTCTAAAAAGTGAACGAAAATATCCGTCTCGCGTGAGAGAGAATATTGAAAATATTTTACCAGCAGCAAGATTTTTTGCGCATTGGAATATTAATAATTCTATATTATTAGGTCACGTGGATCCGTGTAGCGCAAACTATAACAAGAACCAAGTTATACCTTTCTTATAAATCTCTTCAGATACTCTCAGATCGTGAATAATTCAGTAAATAGGGCAAGCTAATGCTAGCAATACAATGCGACCGTAATACGTCCGGAAAACTACTTTGTTGGTTTATTTTCGTCTCGAATCTCGATCGAAGTTTACTTTCCACTCTGAAACTCCACCGCTTACGTAGCCTATATCGCCGATGACATTTATTGATAGCCATGACCCACGGGGTGACAAGAAGGTGAATTAGATTTAGGAAACCTTCTCAGAAAAATTGATGTTGTTGGTGATTTACCCAGGAAATTGATGTGTTTGGGGGGTAGTAAGATTTTCCTGTTGAAGCAAGAAAGAATACAATGAAGCTACAATTTTTTATTCAAAGGGAAACTTAAAAGGCAAACTCACACAATGTCCTTTTAGTACTAAAATTCTTCTATAGTCATCACTTCATTGTTAAGAGGTTCGTCATCGAGACTGTTATTGCATAGAAAAGTGGCTCATGCGTTACGAGCGAGTTTGTACCAGTAATTGAGGATGTTGACGGCGATACCAGCTACAGGCAATCCTGACGGAGGTTTTTCTGCAGTTCGTCGATAATAAGGTGAAAGCTGAGATTAAAGCCCTCACTAACAGTCCTTAGACACTCTTTTATACACAAAAATCTATCTTACCTAGTTCCGAAGAGAATGCCACCTGGTACACTGCATGTATACTGGCTACCGCTGTCGTCCTATACGATATGATGGATAATGTTATTACTGTTAAAGTTAACATCTTGAAAAAATTATTCTGCTGGAATACTCACTCACTACTTACTGGTTAAACAATTTTGTATTGATAGTATTTTCGTACGATTTACCTGTGTAGGCCTACACATCAGTTTTCTGTGCCCTGCTTTAGACCACTGTTTCAGTTTGATAAGTGAGGAATGTCCTCAACTATTAACTCATCAATCATTAACAATTATTGGCGGCTTCAATTGCCTGCCTTAGGCAATCTCCCGCATTAGTCTCGTGCGCTACCGATGAGCCGTCTCCACCTCTTATCAGTTCACCCCACCCCAATCACTCTGCAATGTGGTGTCAGATCTCGCCCAGCCGGCTCTGTAGTTTAGCGCGCGCACACTGATATAATCCGGTGGCTCACTTCGGTGTTACATAGCTTGAATTTGGGGGGGGGGGGGGTTATACTAGTATCTATGACTTGACTATAGTTATAGTTTCCATTTCGCCGTGCACGGCTGAGAGATCTAGCACGTAATTCACCGAAGAGAGCATTCGAGAAAATAAATTGAACTCAACTGAAATGTTGAGCGTAAAACTTGACGACTGCTAAAAGATGAGCGGTACATGACATTTGATAGGCTTCTTTATGTTTGGATCTCAAACTGTGACTTTCACGACTCTATTTTATGTGGTCGATGAGGCTGTGACACGTAGATATAGATGGGGCTTCAAGAAACTGTCGGTCTTGCACTTTGCGATGATGACAGATTTGTTTGAGTTTCCTAGTGTAGTGAATACTCGTGTTGTGAAGGTGTAGGCATTTAAAAAATCAAATTACACGAAACTTCACCCAGGATAACCAAACGTTTTTTAAGATACACTCTACACTAAATTCACCCACCTCAAACTGCCAAATTACTTAAAACATAATAAAACTACAATCAGTACTGTTGAAGGCACTAAATGAGTCAAATTGATAGTATTGGTCTACTATATATATAGACGATGAAAAGTTATTTGGAACATAAGCTTCATTAGTGCTTATCCTTATTACCCTATGCATTTGTCCTCGTCACAAAATATAGTTCCACATAAATAAAATACTCCGAATCGGTTCTATAATGAGTAGTATAGCAGACTTTTAATTGATTTTTGAAGTTATATCGGCTTACCACTGCAAGAGTGTGTCATTCATCAAGGTTTATTCTTCACATCTTGCGCCTATATTTTTGGATGAGCGAAGCGAAGATTCCATTTAACTACACCGGAGAAAAAAAATCCGGAATGTCTTTTTTTCTTCTTTTTGTTTTCTTCTTTTTTTTTCCTTTGTATTTTTGTGTGTTTGTTAACACGATTCCGGCTAAACCAAGCGATAACATCCAATTCGATAGC